>JADRCD010147867.1:0-24765 GCA_019843815.1 Montemys delectorum | reverse complement strand
GAAGGGCAGCCAGGGCAGGACTCAAGGCAGGAACCTGGAGGCAGGAAGAAAAGGGTTTGTCTCGGCTTTAGTCCATAACGAAGGGCAGCCAGGGCAGGACCCAAGGCAGGAACCTGGAGGCAGGAACTGAAGCGGAGGCCTCGAAGGCCTAACTCATGCTTACTGCTGGCTCAGCCTGCTTTCTTACACGGCCCAGGACCACCTGCTCTGGGGTGGCACCGCCCACCCTGGGCGGGATTCTCCCTCATCAATCATCAGTCGAGAAACTGTCTTAGAGACTTTCCTAACAAACCATCTGACGAGACATCTTCTCAGTTTAGTTCCCACTCTTGTCTTCAAGTTGATGAAACAAAACAAACAAAAAACAAAAACACTAACCAACATAGAGGGGGAGATCACGTGATTACCCCAACATATAAAAGGAAGAGGAACAAATAAAGGAACAAATTAAAATGCAGTAATTGTTCTTGATTTAAACCTTAAAAAAGCAAGGAACAGAAGAATTTCTTATTTGGTAAACAGAATCTTTAAAAATCTATAGCACAGGAACACAGCAGACAAGTCCACCCTGGGTGAGAAGGAAGGCACATGCATCTGCGAGTTTAGCACTCACCTGTACCAGCTCAGCTTAACCAGGCCAGAGGGAGGGACAGGGAGGAAGAGCAACGAAATCAAAGGAAAGATCTTATTGGATATGATGTGATGAGGTTTTATGCATATTATATATCTTCAAGAAAACCAACTGAAAAACATACAGCTAATAAAACTAAGCAAAGGAGCTAGATATGTAATCAATCTATAAAAATTACTTGCATTCAGAAATATTAGAGCACATCACAAAGAAAAATATCTCATTCCCCCATAGCAACCTTAATTACATACAAATGTGTAAATATAAATGTTTATTGACAAGGATTAAACAAATGTATAAGAACTACAAAATTTTGTTGAGGGGTTTTAAGAACAACTGAATAATTAGTGGGAAAATAGGAAAGGTTTTTATAAAAATATCAGTTCTGAAGATATCTAATTACTTTAAGAAAGTAAATGTCCCCAGTCTAAATCTTGACATAAAATCAGATAACTGATTCTAGAATTCTAGAAGATACACTACATTAAAAAGGGGGAGACTTGTCAAGCAAAGTATCACAGTAAGGCTACCATAAAGATAAAGCAGTTGAGTGTGGTGCTAATTGACTGGGAGGCAGTGAATCACAGAGGGTCCAAATTGAACTAGAAATGTGTCAGCTGCATTTCAAATCAGGGGACAAAGGAGCACATATTTAATCAAAGATGTCAGGATGACCAAGCAGACATTTGGAAAACAAGAAAAACATGAGATTAAAAGCCTACCTCAGATCATACATAAAAATTCAATGCAAATAGACCAAAGGGCTAATTCTAAAGCAATACTATAAAATAATACCATACAGGTTTTTTTCCCTTGTAGTTTTAAATTGGGATTGTTTTTCTTTCCAGTACTGGATGTTTTACTTATCAGATTTACACTTCCCCTTCTGATAACAAAAATCTAATTTCTCTTAGTGATCTCTCTTCCTTTGTTATAAAAGTCTTCATAGATGATGAGCAAGGCTCTTTCCCTTCTCAGGCTACAGAGGTGGGGATCAGGGTGGTCACAGAACTCAAAAGAAACCTAGGAGACTCTAATGCGTGCTCAGACTTGAGGAGAACAGTACAGGAAGGAGAGTAGGGTGGAGAAGACTTAACCAGGATCTGTCTCCCATCCTTTACAAAATCAGAGGACCTGGGTTTTCCTTTACTTCAACAGGTTACCAAGCATGTTCTTCCAATAACTCCTTAGACTGAGGCTGTGTGTCATGACACAGACCTTAGCAGAATTTGGCACAGTATGAAAATTTTAAAAATGAAAAACATACAACAAAAATTATAAGACAAGGCAAAAAGATAAGCAACCATGAGAAAAATATTAACACATTTAAAGTGTAAGAACAGCATTATATTAGAAACTCCATAGATTGGAAATATAGCTAATTGGTAGAGTACTTGCCTAGCATACACAGAGCCCTGGGATGGATTCCCCAGCACTACATAAACCTGCTGTGGTGACACATCCAGCACTGGGAAGTAGAGGCAGGAGAATCAGAAGTTCAAGACCATCCTTTGCTACATGAGACCCTGCCTCAAAGCAAAAAAACTCCTGCAAACACATGACTCAAGAGAAAACTGGATACTTTATGTGTGCAGGTAATCATCAGAAGAAATATCCAGTCTCCACATATTTTTTAAAAAGGTTCTCTTTCATTAACGAAAAAGAAATATAAACTAAATATCCAGGAGGAAACTTTGTTTTCATGCAGGAGACTAAAAAAAGAATGCTGATATTTAAAAAGTGTAAAAGATAGACAATTCCTAAATACTTGATCAAATATAATTAATGCTGTCTTCTCAAAGGATATTTTGAAAATTATAATCTGTAATTTACTTTTATTATTTTGTTTCTGAGAACTTATTCTATGGAAAAACATGTTCAAAGGCACATAAGCATAAATAGTACCTATAGTAATAAATAGAAATAGTATTGATATTGAAAAGTGAAATGATAATGGTATATCTGCAAAATAAATTTAAAAAAAACAAAAAACAAAAACTACTGCCCCAGAAAAGATCAAGATGTGTGCATTAATGTACAACAAACCCAGTGCATATATGTAAGTGGCAAAGTCACAGAACACACTATATTATTTATTGTTAAATATCTGTCAAGATACTACTCCACAAAGACAGCAGAAATTTACTTATAATAAAGGTAAACAAAGGCACAGCAAAGGGTATAGAAAAATATATAGGTGGCCTGGAATTCTCAGTGCTTCTGCCCCAGGCCTGACTACTCGAATTGCAGGCATGTACCACCGCGTCACCCAAATCTACTGTTTGCCTTGAATCTAAATAAGAGATAGGAGCATCCTCTGACCTTTCCTTCTTGGTCTCGCTGTCAGTTTTATACTGTTCAAACTCCTGGCTCAGAGACTGCAGCCTTTCTTGAAGTCTCTTTTCCCGTTCTACACTTCCTTGATAAAACTTCATTTCTTCTTGCACTGCTCTCAGTTTCTCTTCCATAGCCTTAAATTCATGAAGAATTAGATAGCTGACGCCACAGTATTTACACACTGTTTCTTCAGGAGACATCTAGGAGACACAACATGTATTCATTGAAATTTATGTTTTTAATTGTGAAAGACAAAGTTCAACCCAAGTTGTTATGTAAGTATGCTGTGGAGACAAAGAAAGTACATAGTCTGCTACGCCTACGGTGCCGCTGGGATGGTCATTATGACGCTGCCTACAGCTGAGTGCAAGTTTTAAAACCAACACAAAATTTTGGAAAGAGAAAAAAGTTTCTCAAAGAAATGATTTCTCCATGGTATAGCTAAGAAATATTTACTCTTGAAATATCTTTCACAAGATAAAACTAAAACTGTTGAGAGCATCTTCATACCTTTAGTTCTGAGTTCTGTCTCTAACATCAGAGGAACCCATGGGCTCTGCTGCCAGCACCATGACCATCTAGACCAGCACTTCTCAACCTGTGGGTCACGACACCCTTGGGAGTCAAATGACCCTTTCACAGTGGTAGCATATCAGATATCCCGCATATCAGATATTTACATTACAATTCATAACAGTAGCAAAATTACAGCTATAAAATCGCAATGAAAACAATTTTATGGTTGAGGGTCACCACATGAGGAAAGGGTCATAGCATTAGGAAGGTTGAGAGCCACTGCTCTAGATACCTCTGACTTCTTCAGATCTTATTTCACTCATCTATAAAATTATGGTAGTGAACCAAATGAACTCTATGTTCTTACTCAGCTTCAATATTTAAAGATTTTTATAGAATTTAATATTCTGTCCAAACCTACAATAGGAAAAGCATTTTGAATTTACTCTCTTCTTTGCTTTATTCATACATATTATAGGTTAAAACCGAGACTCCTGCAGTTCCATGGCCAGCTAAACGGTGAGAACATTAAAAACTAAACCCGAGTCTGTTTTAAAAGCTATACTTACGTATTCATGTGCCATACTATACTTACCTACCATGGGTATATGGGTTCTCGTGTCCTTTAGACAAAGTATGTGTAGCTCTGGTCAACATGAAGGCAGTGAAAATCAAGACAGGAAAAAGATCCTTTTTTGTATTAAGAATAAATAATCCATGGTAGCCTATGTTTGATTGGCTTTTCATAAAGGTAAGAGAGTTCCAGGGCACCAAAGTGAAATCAATTCTTAGATTATTCAATAAGGACTTTTTTTTAAAAAAAACGTGTCTCACCCTGGCTTGGGATTTGGTGACTGGTCTACCATGGCCTCCAACCCACTATCTTTCTACCTATTATCTCCAATACTAGGATTAAAGGCTACACGCCGCCGGGCATGGTGGTGCACGCCTTTAGGCCCAGCACTTGGGAGGCAGAGGCAGGCGAATTTCTGAGTTCGAGGCCAGCCTAGTCTACAGAGTGAGTTCCAGGACAGCCAGGGCTATACAGAGAAACCCTGTCTCGGGGGAAAAAAAAAAAAAGGCTACACACCACATGTGGTCAAAGCGTTTCTTCTTAATACAACTTTCCTTGATGTGGTAGAAAGTGCCCCTGTAACTGATAGAGCACAGGAGGTAGACAGTTCCCCTGTAACTGTTATAGCACAAGGAGGTAGGCAGTGCCCCTGTAACTGTTACAGCACAAGGAGGTAGACAGTGCCCCTGTAACTGTTATAGCACAAGGAGGTAGACAGTGTCCATGTAACTATTAAAGTACAAAAAGGTAGACAGTGTCCCTATAACTGTTATAGCACAAGGAGGTAGCAAGTGTTCCTGCAACTATGTTATAGTATATCTACTTATCAACCCCATTGCATCAGTGTCACTTGGAACAAGCGAATAACAAATGTTATAAAAGTATCTCACGTAAATGAAAAATTTCAAATTAAAGGCCAGAACACAATGGGTGAATGATTATGTCAATCTCCTACCACTAATACTAAATGTATAGATTTATAAAAACAGGTTTCAACGAAATCATAAATGACTTGGTTTAAGCTTTAGATGTGTTCTTTGGGTCTACTCTGACTGAGACATATTGTTCAAACTCTATCCTGACATCCCAAAGGATGAGAAACTTCTTTCCAATGCAGCCTATTCCACTTTCTGCCAGTTCTGTCTCCTAGGAAACCCTCTCATGTTTACCCCATCACATGTTCACTCTCCACAACATCAACAATCCTCAGTAACCATACAAAACAACCTGGTCTCTCACGCAGAGCTCATTCTAAGATCTGAAGACTGCAGTGTCTTCTAACAGTTATCAGGAACACGCCATGTTTCCTCTTCCTCGGATAACCACCTCCAATTCCTTCACACATAACAAGCTTTCTGGTCTCCATCTCATCCTAGCTTGCTCTGAACTTGTCCTATGTGTTTCCCAGCAAGATGTCTAGAACTGAATGGCTCAGTGTGTCTGTTAATAGAGAACAGAACAAGAAAAGACTCAAGCATGCTATTAGCCACAATATTAGCAATACTATCTAGTAGAACCTGAGTCTGCACCACTCTTCCATATTTCAGTAATTTCATGTTATACTATCATGTTAATTAATGCCTATTTAACTTTGTACATACTGCTATTTAATACTATGACTTTGTCTACCCATCCACCATACCCATGGTTGACTGATAGCCTCAAGTTAGATATTAGACAGAGAAGAACCAACCTCTAGACAGCAATAAGCCAACTAGTTCTGAAAGTATTGAAGAGTGAGGCAGTTAAGTGTTCTTAGCATCCTGTGTGTGGTACAGAATTAGCCACATTACTGGGATGAAACACACAGAGAGAAGCTGAGTATAAGAAATTAAGTCTCTAAAGAGAGAAACAATAGTGGGAAAAGCTCATGTCCCAATGGCCTTCCAGTTCTTCACTTCAGTCCCTCTTGACAGCTGAATGTCCCATGCGCACCTCAGGATCTTTGCCCAGACGTTTTATACTTTTTCCTTTACACTACTTAGCCCTTGAAACCACTATTTCCCATTCTTTTCCCTGTACTTGCTTTCAGATGCAAGGACAGAACCACAAGTGTCAATGTAAGTATATAGCTTATATAATCTAAATATATATGTGTATACTTACATACATACATACATACATATACACACACATATGTTCAATATGTGTTAAAGCTGGAACTTCACATACCACTTCACCTTATTTGGTACTAGTCCCACTTACTAAATACTATTCCCCATATATAATCTCATTATGAAACTGCTAATTACTTCTACAAATAGCCTAAAGTTATTCATAGCTACTTTAATAATAGAAAAACTTTATCAGCCATTGTCCTAAAAGCTCATGTATTCTATGCCTAAAACAGTTTTTAAAGCTTGTAACCACAGACACAAAAATGAAAGGGGGGCTGGTGAGACGGCTCAGAAGTTAAAAGTACTTGCTGCTCTTACAGGGACCTGGGTTCAGTTCTCAGCATCTAAATGATGACCCACAACAATCTTTAACTCTAGTTCAAAAGGATCCAAGGCCCTCTTCTCACCTCTATGGGAATCAGAAACAAATGCAATGCATAGTATATATAAACTGTATATGCACACAATTTAAAAAATCTTCTTAAAAAAGAAATTGAAATAGAAATGGGCAAGATAGTGGAACATGTAAAGATGTTTGCTGCCAAGCCTCACAAACCTTGGATCTACATGATGGACGATAAGAATCAGCTCCTGTAAGTTGTTCTCTGACATTGGTACATGTATTGTGGTGTATATAAATACAAATAAGGTAGTATAATAAAGAAAAATTTAAATGAAATACCAAGGGTCATATGCTATATCTTAGTGAATATAAAATTAGTCCAAGAATTACAGCCTTCACTAATATACCTTTATCTGGGTATAATGGTACAGGCCTTTAATCCGAACAGTCAGAAGGCACAAGTGGGGGTTCTTAAGCCATCCTATTCTATATACAGAGTTCCCAGATTAGCCAGGGCTATTCACTGTGACCCCATCTAAATAAACAAACAAGCCAACCAACCCTAACTCTTGAAAGCCACACTTCAATAATATACTCTAAAGCCTTGTCTGGAATTATCCAATAGCAGTTCATACATGGAACAACATTCACACATTACCCCCTCAGCAGTCCTCAGAGATAACAGCAACTGCAATCCCACTGGGAATACTATGAGCTCTTGGGAAGCTAACTACCCAGTCAAGAGACCTGAGCTCACTCACAACAGATGGGTATTTCCTTGATGTCCCTTTGCTCGTCTTGAGTTTTGATTCCTTCTCATTAATTAGAGCATTCTATTGCTTACTCTAAGGTATTTTATACCTAAACTTTGTTCACTTGTCACAAGCTTCCCCTACTCCTGGAAAATGCCCTATCCTTACTCAAAAGAAAATTCTTGTGGGCAGTAGTGGCGCACGCCTTTGATCCCAGCACTTGGGAGGCAGAGGCAGGCAGATTTCTGAGTTCAAGGCCAGCCTGGTCTACAGAGTGAGTTCCAGGACAGCCAGGGCTACACAGAGAAACCCTGTCTCAAAAAAAAAGAAAGAAAGAGGGGGGGGAGGGACGGAGGGATGGAGGGAGGGAGGAAAGAAGGAAGGAAGGAAAAAGAAAGGAAGAAAGAGAAAAGGAAAAAAGAAGAAAATTCTTGATAGTTAAAGTAGATTTGTAGCTGGTTGTATGAAACAGAAATAATAAACTTCACATATTAAAGTAAATAGCACTCATCATTAAAAAATCAAGAGATGAAAAGCTAAAATAAGTAAAGCAGTACATTTTTGAGGTTTTCTAAATGTTCATCAAGGAAAAATGTGATAGTCATTGTGATCTGGAAACAAAATAATAAAGTAACAATAGGCCTAAAAGAATGGTTTCCAAATTAGGCCAAGTATAACCAGGATCCCTGAATTATCTACTAAATACATATATGGCATATAGGTTCTCAGTTTTGTTCCATTATAAATAGTTTTCTATAGGCAAAACTATAAAAGAAATGATATAGCTTTTTCAATTCTTAGTGTCTGTGTGGACTTAATTGCTAGGGACATTACTCTGAAGCTGGAGAAGTTATGAGATATTGTAATTATGGATCCAAATGAAGTCAGTTATCTATTTGTTGCAAATTATAATTTGTGCTTTCTTCTTCTAACTCAGTGTTCTATCATTTTATTTTCAAAGTAAAATAATATCCTGCTGTCACTCCTGACAGGAGGGCCATCATTACCAGGAAGTTTCCGCCTCTTCTGCTGGAGGAAGCATTAACAAGTGGAGTATACTGAACAGATACAGAACCACCTAAAATATATACTATAAGCGCCCTTCTTAAATGTAGTGTTTGTACTCCTAAAATTACAGTTATTTAATAAAAGTCATGATAACTTTCAAGAAGCAAATTAAGCTTAAACCTTTGTCAGCGTTCCTAACCATACTTACCTCCAGAAGTACCTAATGCCCCCGCTGCCTGACGGAGCACTCCCTGCTCCAGAAGCACCTAATGCCCCTGCTGCCTGACGGAGCATTCCCTGCTCCAGAAGCTTGGCCTCCTTTTTATTTTTTCTGTTAAATCTATCACATATACACAGCCCTTTCTATTTTCACTTGGTTTTTTTTTAAGATTTATTTATTTATTTATTATATGTAAGGACACTGTAGCTGCTTTCAGACACTCCAGAAGAGGGCATCAGATCTCGTTACAGATGGTTGTGAGCCACCATGTGGTTGCTGGGATTTGAACTCAGGACCTTCGGAAGAGCAGTCAGTGCTCTTAACCGCTGAGCCATCTCACTAGTCCCTATTTTTGCTTGTATAGAGAAAAGAAACAAACTTTAAACAAAGGTATAAGCAGTAAAAAACATAACATTTTCAGATATATTTTATGTTAATGCCTTTCCAGGTGCAGAGCCTGAAGATGTGAATTTGATTCCCTGGACCATATGGTAGAAGGAAAGAACCAACTACTACTGAAAGCTGTCCTCTTACTCCCACATATACTATGCCACATGCACAACTGCCATGAGACGCAATAAATAAACTAAATGGAATTAAAATGTTAATGCCTTTATCAAAAAACATGGGTGTATAGTAAGTTTCAGGCAAATTGGTAGAAAATTTTTAAGATAAGACAGTGGGCCTTTTCAACCATTAGCCAGACAAACCAGCTGGCCATTTCCTAAACCAATCGGGGTCACTCCTCTTTATTAAGTCAACTTTATAATTAACTTCGTAACATAGGTCTAAAAGGACCTCACAAGTGCATTACACTTGATGGTGATGGTGGTGGTGGTGATAATGATGAGAGCCTGAGCGTTTGTCCCTTAGACTGGGAGAAGACAAAGCTGTCCATTCTCATTGTCTTTATTCAATACAGTGCTGGAAGGACTTGCAGAGTAAGGTAGAGCCACACATATCAAACATTGTTCAAAATATGGACAAGATTTACATGATGAAAACCACAACATCCTGATTGAATAAACTGAAGCACTAACATGGATCTCCAATCTTTTGACATTGTCATACAAAGTGGTCTTCTACAAAGTTTATAATTGAGAAATACACAACCGACTTACAAAGAAAAAGAACTGGAATTTTTTCCATAACATTTTAACTAACTTTACAGTTAAATATTGGTCTATATTCATAGCTATACTGAGCTATATGGGAATTATAAAGACATGTTGTGCTCATGGGTTTATGTAAATGACTCAAAAGTAGTTAAAATAAAATATACCTAAAAACACTGTCTACCTAGGATCTCCAGCTGACACACTGGACCCAGACTTAGGTAGAGAACCTTCATTCTCCTTCCTGCCCTCACCATTATCTCTCCAAGCTCAACCCAGCCCTGTACAAATTGCTTGCTGGAACCTCTCCTACCTTCATTCCCTGGGGACTCCACAAAGGACCCAGCTTCCTCGCATCCCCCTGCCTCTAGCACCCTCCACACACACACACACACACACACACACACACACACACACACACACACCACTTTTCATCAGCTACTGATACCTAGAAACAGGAGACTAGTGGTCACACCTAGCAGGAACTGGGGTAAGCGAATCACGCTATCCTCCCTCTCCTCTTTTACCATCTTTCTACCCATTCTCATCCTCAACCTGATGATGATAACATGCTTACAGATGCCCCTCCTCCCACCTCTGGAGACCTCAACTCTTGGTTCAGGCCAAAAGTCCCCTAGCCCTTTCATCCCTGGCTCTCCAGACAATTCTTTACCTTACTATAACCTATTTGTAGTAACTCCTTTTCACACTACACTCCAGCTCCCAGGGGGCCCTGCCTCTAGGTAAGATCAGGATCCCTCAGCTCTTTCTTGAAGTTCCTCTTGGCCTTTTCTCCCAGCTCATCTCTCTTCCTCTCTGCCACCCATGGACCTGCAGAAGCACTCATTACCAGGCAATTGACATCTATCACACTTTCCTAAGATCCACGGAGGGCAAAGAGATCAAGGAACAGAACACCTACCAAACAAAGGCAAGACCAGATATCAACGCCTAAAATTATCTCAATCATCCCAACCTTAGGTGCCTAGACACCAAGGGCAAAAACACAGTAACAGCCAGGACAATATGTCTCCACTAGATCCCAGTAATCCTACTACAGTAGGCCCTGAGAAATGCAACACAGCTGAACTCCAAAACAAGGACTTTCAAATAGCAGTTATGAGTCTGTTCAAGGACCTTAAAGAGGCCTTAAATGAGTAAATACCTTAATGAAGTCTATGAAAACACAGTAGAACGAAATAATGAAAACTATTCAAAACATGAAAGTAGAATTTAACAAAGAAACAGAACCACTAAAGAAAACTAAAACTGAGATAAAACTAGAAATGAACAATTTATGAAGTCAAACAGAAAACTCAAAAGTAAACCTCACCCACAGAGTACAAAACATGGAAGAAAGAATCTCAGGCATTAAAGACAAGGTACTAGAAATGGATACCTCAGCCAAAGATAATGCTAAATCTAAAATAAACAAGTAAACAAACAAACAAATGAAAAAAAATAAAATCCAGGCACAAAACATCCATGAAATCCAGGACAAATAAAAGTGCAAATGTACAAATAAAGGAATATAGGAAGGAATAAAAACCCAGGTCAAAGGCACCAAAAATATTTTCAACAAAATCATAGAAGAAAATGTCCCTAAAGAAGAAGAAGCCTATGAAAATGCAATTATACAGAAAACAAAACAAAGAGAACCAGCAAAGAAATTACCCATGACACACAATAAACAAGACACTAAACATACAGAAAAAAGAAAGAATATTAAAAGCTACGAGTAACATACAAAACTGTTAAGGTAACAGTCTACTTCTCAATGGAGACTTTAAGGGCCAGAAAAGCCTGTATGGATATTCAACAAAATCTAAGAGACCATAGATACAAACCTAGACTTCTATACCCAGCAAAACTATCATAGATAGCTAACTAGATAGATAAAAAGAAATAAATAGATTAAAAATAAACATTTCCACAATAAAATCAAATTTAAGCAGTATCTATCTAGCAATCCAACTCTATAGAAGCCAGCAGGGAAAAAAAAAAAAAAAAACTTCAACCTCAAGAAGTTAACCACTTGATGAAGACGCCCCATTTAGGATTGCAAGGCTTCTCACTCTCTGTACATTATGTGGGTGAGGGTGTCTATATTAGATTCCATCTAAGATCAGTAAACCAAAATGGGTGTGAGATGAAACCTATACCATATAACAAAGTAGCAGAAATCAATAAACTGTTCACTGATAACTCTCAACATCAATAGCTTCAATTCCCTCAATAAAAAGGCACACACTAACAGACTGTATTAAGAAACAGGATCCAGGGCTGGAGAGATGGCTCAGGGGTTAAAAGTATTGAGTGTTCTTCCAGAGGTCCTGAATTCAATTCCCAGCAACTACATGGTGGCTTACAACCATCTGTAATGGAATCTGATGTCCTCTTCTGGTGCGTCTAAACACAACTACAGTGTACTCATATAAATAAATCTTTAAAAATAAAAAAGAAAGAAAGAAACAGGACCCATATTTCTGCTGGTGCCTATCTAGTGACTAATGTTCATGATACTAGAAGGTAGTGTGCATGATAAAAGAGGAGAGAGGTGAACACTAGTCCAGCTACAAATCCTGCATCTACAGTGATGGCCTGTCTGCATACTATGGTGGTGTGATGACAATGGCACAAACACTGTGGAAATAACCAGATAATATCCCTATCTGACTAGATATAAGGCCCACTGCATAAGATGGAACCCACATCTAGAACTGCATGAGCCTTGATAGGCCATGGGCCTAAGAGAAATCAAATATTACTGTTCAAGTAAAGGAAAACAGCAATGAAAATATTCCTAACAAAATTCTGTTATACCCATGGATCAGTGTCTCACTCCACCATGATCAGGAGAAGCTTCCTCCTACAATAGATGGGAACAAATATAGACACCCACACCCAGATAGTATGCAGAGAGTGAGAGATCTTGCAATCAGTCCTAAATGGACTGTCCTCATCAAATCCCTCCCTTCGAGGATCAGGAAACCATGCAGAAGAGGAGGAAGAAGAACTATAACGTCCAGAGGGGATGAATGGTACCAAGGAAACAGTGTTTTCCAGATACAACAGAACTTATGAAGGACATGTGAACTTACAGAGACTACAGAAGCATGTGCAGAGCGTACATAGGTCCAAGCCAGATAAGGCTCCAACACTGAGAGTACGAAGTAGACACAAGCTCCCATCCCTTACCAAGAAGCTATCTCCAATTGACAACTGCTTGCAAAAGAAAAATTCATTTCTAAAAGTGAGTCTCACTGGGTAGACAAACCACACTTCAGGGCAAGTCCTATGCACAGCAGTAGATGACCAACACAAAATGAACTCAGATATTTTTGGAGGTTTTTTTTTTTTTGGTCTCATATTGCTTTGTTTGGGCATTTTTTTAAACCTTGTGAATCTTTTGTTTGTATATGATGTTTTCTAGTTTTGTGTTTTTATGGTACCTGTATGTGTATATATGTGTGTGTGCACACATGTATGCATGCATGCACATGCACACATTTTACATGCTTTTTATTAGCTTGTTCATTTTGTTGTGCTTTTAACTGTCTTTTTTTTTTCTTTTTTTTGGTTTTTCGAGACAGGGTTTCTCTGTGTAGCCCTGGCTGTTCTGGAACTCACTCTGTAGACCAGGCTGGCCTGGAACTCAGAAATCCACCTGCCTCTGCCTCCCAAGTGCTGGGATTAAAGGCACATGCCACCACTGCCTGGCTTAATTATCTTTTTATTTGCCTGTTTTCTTAAGAGAAAAAAAAAAAAAAGAAGGTGTGGACTTGGAAAGGGTTGGGAGGATCAGACAGGAGATGAGCAAAGAGGAAACTGTGACCATAATATACTGTATGAAAAAAAAAACTTTCTTCTAATTTAAAAAAAAAATCATTAAAAATACCAGACCTTTGAATTGATATATAGTTATAATTAAATTCCTAGCAATATCCCAATAAGATACTTTACAAATGCAGAGAATTATTCTCAAATTTATATGGACCGCCAAAGAAACTAAAATAGCAAAAATAATCCTTTAGAAGAAGAGTGGAAAAGATGGTTGTGCTACTAACTAATCACCACAGCACTGTCTGTGCAAAGGAAGAACAGAGGTTAATGGAATAGGACGAGAACCTAGAAAGGCCATATAAGCAGGCCAACTTGTTGGCATGAAAACAACTCAATGAAGGCAAGAAAGCTTTCTCGAGAAATGGTACAGGTAAAGTGGCTAGTCTTGTGTTAACACACACACACACAAAACCTCTTCATCTCAATGTACTATTATACAAAAGTATATTCAAAATGGATCATGGACTTAAATATAAAATAAAAATTTTAAGTGGATAAAAAAAAAAAAACCAACAGTAGAAAATCTTCAGTATGTGACCCAGTACCAGAGCTCCTATATTCTGTTCTAGTCTGCTCTCAGTTGCTGACCAACAGTAACTTCGTAGGCAAAGGGTTTACTATAGGTTTATACTTCCCAGTCAGGGCAAAACCATGAAGAAATCCTGCTTACTGGCTCCTTTCCTTGGCTCATCTTATATTCATCTTGTTTTTGGTTGAATGGTTGGTTTTCTGTTTGTTTGTTTGTTTGTTTCGGAGACAGGGTTTCTTTGTGTAGCCTTGGCGCTCTTAGAAGTAGCTCTATAAACGAAGCCAATCTTGAACTCACAAGATCCACCTGCCTCTCTGCCTCTGTCTCTGCCTCTGTCTCTGCCTCCAGCTGGGATTAAAGGTATATGCCACCATCACCACCCTCCAGCTTCATCTTCCTTTTCTATACAGCCCAGACCCACCTGCCTACCTGTGGTGCTGCCCAGACCCACCTGCCTAGCTGGCCCAGACCCACCTGCCTAGCTGGCCCAGACCCACCTGCCTAGCTGTGGTGCTGCCCAGACCCACCTGCCTAGCTGCCCAGAGTGGGCTGGGCTCTCTGACATCAACCAGATGTAAAGTCAATCTCTTTTATTTTTTTTTAGATTCATTTATTATTATAGATAAGTACACTGTAGCTGACTTCAGACACACCAGAAGAGCTTGTCAGATCTCATTACGGGTGGTTGTGAGCCACCATGTGGTTGCTGGGAATTGAACTCACGACCATTCGAAGAGCAGTCAGTGCTCTTACCCACTGAGCCATCTCACTAACCCCTAAAGTCAATCTCTTATAGATCAATCCTATCTGGGAAATTCATCAATCAAGCTTCCATGTTCTCAGGTGACTCTAGAGTGTGTGGAGTTAACAATAACAGCTCAGCCTGGTCTACAGAGTGAGTTCCAGGACAGCCAGTGCTACACAGAAAAACCCTGTCT
The DNA here is from genome assembly GCA_019843815.1 of Montemys delectorum. NCBI lineage: Eukaryota > Metazoa > Chordata > Mammalia > Rodentia > Muridae > Montemys > Montemys delectorum. Next base: position 9,842 of record JADRCD010147867.1, on the reverse strand, counting down.
CAAAAAACAAAAAACAACAACAACAAAAAAATCCAAACCTGTGAAAATATTTAGAATCACATGGCCAGTAGCTAAAGTATATAAAGAATTCTGAAAACGCAACAATTTACAAACAATAATTAGAAGATGAGTAAAGAACACGACATTAGATCTAAAAAGGCACACAGATGCTACTAATTTCTTCTTCTGTTGCCATGGTAAAGTAGTCTGAGGAAAGCAACTTGAAGGAGGACGAGTTATTCTGGCTTGAAGTCCAACAGCACAATGCATCCTCTCATCCTCTCAGGCACTATAAGGAGGCAGGATCTTGAAGCCGCTGGTAACATTTTAACCATTATCAGGAAGCAGAAGAGTAGCATGTTGAATGCATGCTACTATTGGTCAGCTCTCCTTCTCCACGCAGTCCAGGATCCCAGGGAGAGAATAGTGCTACCCACAAGCTCTTCTCACATCTACTTAATCAAGATAATGCCCTTTATCTGGCTCAGAAGTCCATCTCCCATGTCATTCTACATTGTATATTAAACTGACAGTTAACACTAACCAAATACTAAATGAGCACATGAAAAGATGTTCTATATTTTTAGAACTAGATTTTAAGAAAATACAAATTAAAATTCCAGTGGGATCACTATTTTTACTGACATCTTCAAGTGCTGGTAAAGATGTGGAAAAGGTGAATCACATGTATATTGATGTGAGAGCATAAAGTGGTATAGCTATCTAAGAGACAATTTATCATCTCTTAAAAAAATAAACCCACCACACATCATTGTGTATTTACATTATAGAAATAAAAACACTTATTCATGTAAATACTTTGTATGTGCTAGCCAAGAACTGGGAACAGTCCATATACAATCCAACAGGTGACTGATTAAATGAAATGATACATTCAAAGCATAGATCCAATAATAAAAGTGAGGAAACTCTCTGGGTGGTTGAACATGCCTTTAATCCCAGCACTCAGGAGGCAGAGGCAGATGGATCTGTGTGAGTTCCAGGACAGCTAGGGTAACACAGAGAAAATCTGTCTTGAAAAACAAACAAACAAACAAAATTAATGAATTAATTAATTAAAAATGAGGAAACTCTTGATACAAACAACTTGAATAAATTCTGAAATATTGCCTAATAAAAACAATACCCAAAATGTTGTGTAGTATGTGATGTCTATTTATATAACATTCTTAAAATAACAACATCGTTGAAGATCAGGAGTCAGGGCATGGAGGGAGGAAAGAGAAATGAGAAAGTTAAGGTGAATACAGTTTTTAAAAGACAATGTGAGGAATTACTGCTCTTGAATTGACTGTATCAAGTGTCAATTTTCTGATTATATCCTTTAGCCTACCAAATGTTACTCCATAAAACCTCTCTGTATTACTTCTTAAAATTGCAGGCAAATTTAACTTTCAAACCATAAAAATAAACAAATCTGACTTAAATTAAAATACCAGATCAATATAAAAACATTTTATTGAGCAATAAATAAATAAATTTTGGATTTGTGGTATAAAAATTATGCAAGCCACATTATGACCAACTGCAAATGAGGACAAGGCCCTCTTCCTCCAATAGCTCTTTTTCTCCTAGGACCCCAGGAACCTCTAGAACCTTCTATAGCTAGTCAGCAAAAGAACTTTTTAACCACAAATCAAAAAATGAACATTTTTCAAATGGTATGCTTTCAAAAAAATTTTTTTTCTTTTTTTTGTTTTTTGTTTTTTTTCAAGACAGGGTTTCTCTGTGTAGCCCTGGCTATATTGGAACTCACTCTGTAGACCACGCTGGCCTCAAACTCAGAAATCCACCTGCCTCTGCCTCCCAAGTGCTGGGATTAAAGGCGTGTGCCACCACTGCCTAGCTTCAAAATATTTTTACTAATGAAATATTTTGGATCACAGCATTAAGTAAATAATGTTCCCATAAATTACACAGCTTGCATCATAAAGTGTCAAAACTGCAACACAACACACACACACACACACACAGTACTTTCCAGAATGCTCAATCTAACATTTCTGAGAGCACTTTCTTTCTTTCTCTGCTCTAACTCAATACAAAATCTGAACCTAGCCACAGTGGCCCAAAGCGACCTGAAAAATTAAGTTTATTTTCTCTGGCAGTGACAACCTGTGCTTGGAAATATAAAACTGTTATCCTGAATAAATTTCAAAGTTCCAAAGTACTAAAATTACTTTACTGAGACGGGACAAAACGAGCCACTAGTGCTGGGGAAGGCTTGTTACCCAGAAGGAACAGTGTGCTCTCCAGTCCTGCACAGACACTTCTGTTTTGCAAAATAAACCACCCTGCTCCCTTTACTTTGTGTTGGGTGGTAATCAAGATCTCCTGATGCTAAAGTCATGTAATGTCTTCATTTTGCCACCATTTTAAAAACAAAGGATTAACTCTGCCTGTGGGAACTGACTTTGTTGCTGTTCTTTTTGACCTACTCATGTTCCCTAGCAAAAACAGCAAAAGAAATGTTTTATTTTTCTAACAAAAGGACATAAGTCTCTAAAATGAGACACTTGTGAGAGGAGGAGGCCCACAGTTAGGACTGCTGATCTCTAAGTGCTTGTGAGAGGAGGAGATCCACAGTCAGGACTGCTGATCTCTAAGTGCTGTTTCCAATTGAGACTGTAAGCGTGAAAGAATGCAGAACTGCACTGTGTTCTACTTGCAGAAGACTGGATGAAGCCTCCAGCAACACTGCTGGTTATCTGAGGCCGGAGTCAGGCAGGGATCTGCTCAGCCCAGAGAAAGAACAGACTCAGAGATAGTGTTAAGTACACACAGAAGTAAAACGTAGGGTTCAGCAAAAGACAACGGGGACATATGCGCCCCATGAGCCTCCTGTTCATTCTCTGTCACTTCCAGCGATGGAAGTCTGAGAAGTGCTATGTGCTCAGCCAGAAACTATGATAAAAAGCAAAAAGAACCAGGAAATGAAAGTCAAAGAGTGTCTTATTTCTGCTTCCCTAAGATTCCCTGAGGAGATGAGATCAAAACGAAAGGCGACTTAATCTTTGCCTCTGAGCAGGCAATAGACTCTCACTTCAGCTTATTACCCATCATTCTTCTCCATTCTTTCCTTTGATGGCCTCCTCTCTCACCTCCTTTTTAGTTTCCTCCAACTGTCATTTCTCTACTACTGCTCCTTTTGCTATTAATGGTACAGTGAAGCACAGCCATTTTCACATTTTAATGCATTGAACATCCATTATCATATCACACAGCAAAAGTACAGAGAGAAAGAAGAAAGGGCTCTCTCACCTCTCCTCTCTGATTTCTGCAGAAGCCCTCCTTGCCTATATACAAAAAAAGAAAATAAAGAAACACAGCAGGGGCATCTTTAGGAAGAAGGACCAGCCTATAAAGTAATACAAAAAAGTTAAAAGACAAGAAAGAATGAAAAAAAAAAGCTTTGAAAGACATTGCAGTCGCTGTACACTAACACTGATTCATCCACCTCCAGTCTTTCTTCCTCCCCAAAAAAGTGGAGCACATTTTCTAAGCCATTATGAAAAATGTCCTTTTCTCCATCTTAAAAAAGAATTGATTCTAATTTGAACTGTCACTATTATAATTACAAATTATTCATGATAATTATCCTTTACATAAAGTACTTACAAACACAAGGGGTTCAGATTTCAGATTTTCTCAGACTTTGGAATATATGCATATATAAAACGAGATCTCTGCGCTAAGACCCAAATCTAATACAATCTTCATTCATGTTTTACCTGTGTTACCTAGCACAAATGTGATCCTATTTGTCTTAGTAAATATATGCATGAAACAGATTCATAGTGTAAAATTTACATTTATATCATAATATAAGTACTGAGTTCTTCCAGCTTTTGAAGCATTTTGCATTTCAAATCAGGGATGCTCAATATGTATATTCAAATATTTAACATGATTCTATATAGAATGATGCAAGCTGGTAACTAAGTTAATGTAGACAGTGCAGATAACACATAAGTAAAGTTTTGAAAGATGAATGCTTACTTTTAAAGACTTCCTAAGTTTGGGGATTCCACATATACATACATTTTGGCTGTGTTAGAGTCAAACCCCTAGACATTAATAGGTATAAAACTATGTTTTTTATAAGTGTATCAGACTTAGGTCTAAGAAAAAGCACAAAGTTATACTTTACCTTCTACACATTGTGCAGGACAGGGCTATAACTAGTATCCTCGTCCCTGGGTTTAGACGCTGACCCTCTCCTGCTGTCCCCCTTCTCTGCAGTGACAGGACAGCATCTGCCATCCTTCTAACTCCCTCCAACATGACAGCAGCACTCTGCAACTCTAAGTCTATTGAAATACTCGGCTTTCAGGAACCAACTCTATAGAGTCAGACCTTCTGCACAAAACTCTACCTTTGATTTGATGAAACCCAATATCCAAGGATTCATTCTCAAAAGGACGGCTTGCAGGAGCCAGTTCTCTCTTTCTATCATGGGTCCCAGGGATCTAAGAGACCCATGAGAGCACCAGGCTTGGCAGCTGGTGCCTATACCAGCTGAACAATTTCTCTAGCTCCTGGACACTGCCTTATGGAACTTAAATCATAACACTGTCTTAAAGACTTTTAATGTTACTTAATTTTTTTCCTGACAAGTAATTAAGATCTGAAATATGGGTTTTTTGCTTTTAGTATTTTGTTTTGTTTTACTGTTTCCTTTAACCTCTATTACAGCCTAGCTATTTCATGAAAGGAACACTGTTCAGGTGAGAAGACATTGAATTTTTTCAAACCCGTGGAAGTACCATTTCTGAAGCAGCAGCATAGTTGAGCTTCCAATTTGCTTAGCATTTTACGGTGAATTTTAGAGGTAAAGAGAGTGACATGGGGTGATTTAAGGGATCTCTTCTGGTAACTACACTCCCTTTAAAGTTTCCATAAATCTGGAAGGTGGGCAGCAAGAAGAGCTCCACGTCAAGTCAATGGCATGACTAATGGCAAAAGCACCGCTGACAACTGACCATGGCTTCCAGTGAAGAGTGATGAATTATTATTAATGAAGAGCTGACAGTAAAGCTGGGGATGCAGCTTAATTACAGACATGTTGAGGTCCTACATTTAATTCTTAGCAGGATAAAGGGTGGGGAGTTGACGATAGATTTGCTACAGAAGCTGTATCAACAGGGACAGCTAAAGTATAAGACTGTAACTCACAATTTATGTTAATCTTTGAAGAGATGGGGTTTTTTAGTTATTATATTTATAATGTATGGATTGGAAAAACTAAATATAGAAGAAATGCCTTTACCTGAAAACAGATATAAATTAATACAGTGGAGGGTAGTATAAAAGCTATAAATTGCTTGTTAACTAGAGTAAAAAAAATTACAAATATAAAATCAAAGCTGGTAAGATAATTCAGATACTCATTGCCAAGCCTGACAACCTGAGTTTGAACTCTGGGACCCACATGGTAGAAGAAGAGAACCAATTCCCACCAGTCATCCTCTGACCCCCAAATGCTGTAGTCCAAACACATGTGCACACATACAATATACACACATAATACACACACACACACACAATACACACAATATTTTACATGTAAAATTGAGAGAAATGGGATTCACTTCTCCTTGGGATGTTATACAGGCACTAAGTATTATTAAACTACTATTGGAATCACTGCCAGTGTTAATTGTAAGTTCTTATTTTTAAATTTATGTTTTCTTATTAAATAAGCAAAGCTGTTGGAGAATGGTCATTTGATTCTCTAGATGCAACTGTTGGATATTCCCTTGCTGCCCTGGCTGCCTTGAGGTAAAAGGACTTTTGGTCAGATAGCCAGCTACACTATTCTAGGCCAGCCTCTGCCATTTTGAACACTTCTGAGACGACCTGAGCAAATGACACAGTGATCACAGCTGCCTGCTCTGGCCCCTGAAGACTCAGCCACAGCCAGCACTGTTTGAAACCATTTCTGCTATTACGGGCCTCAGTAAACTTCAGATGACCCTGCAACTATTCCTACCTAGACCAGAGTAGGGGAGCATTTTCCATGGTGTCCTAGCTAGGGAAGTAACTGTTCAGGACAGGCACAAAGGGGGCATTGTCTTTTTTGGTGCCTGGGCGGCTGGCTGTGGTTCCTGTAAACACCTTTTCTCTGGCTATATAAACTGGCTGTATGTGCACTAGGAGAGCTGGATAGGAAATGCCCTTCCGTGTTTCCTCCCTGCTTCTGCAACACTGTGCTTCTTGCCCGTGTGACTTCTTGCCCACATTTGATAACACAGGCTAAGCTGGTAACAAAACAGTGGAGACAGTGGCTCAGGCGCTGCAGCAGTCACGGCTGAGCAGCCAGCACAGTGAGCCACAGACATGGCTGAGAGGCGAGCACACTGAGCCACAGAAGTAGCAGAGCACCCAGCCACTTGACAGCTGAGGCAAGAGCAGAGCTGGGCAGTCAACAGTCTAAGGTGTAAAGCTGCAGAGTGGCAGCTGTAAAAGACGTGGAGCCACTAAACTGTGCATGTGCCCAGAGTAGCAGCAAAGGTCTGGTCATACAGCCTCCCAAATGGACAATGGCAACTCAAATTGTGGTCACAGCAACAAGAGGCAACCGAATAATCCAAGAGCGTGGCCAAGGTGAAAATGAGAGGGAGCATGGAAGCACAGAAGAGGCAGGAAGCTGAAGAACAGAAGACTGTGAGGGACCAGCAAGAGGAACTACAGGCCTTGGCCACAAAGAGTTTCAGACAGTAGAGCATCTTTAGAGCCAGGGGTCCTCAAACAGTCCCCAGGTCTAGCTAGGGCTTAGGAATGCCAACTCCATAGGTCCACACAAGAGCTGAAATACTTGTAAAGTTAAGGGTATTGGCACTCTAAGCCTGTACAGGAGTTCTAACACTTCTAAAGCTAAGGCCCCTGGGACTGAGGCCTTCCTGAGAGCTGACTGCTGCAGAGTGCTACCTGCTTTTGTTCCCACCTGCCTGCTACCAACACTCAAAATACTAAGGAATCCTGGAAATGCATGTCCCTGCCTACCCACAAGCTCCATCTGGATAGAACAAAGGACAACACAGATTGGTAACTGTTTAAAATCGTATCTACACCAGGTATGGTGGTGCTCACCTTTAATCCCAGCTCTCGGAAGCAAAGGGAGGCAGATCGCTGTGAGTTCCAGGCCTGCAGGCCTATGCATGAGTTCTAAGCCAGCCAATGCTACACAATTAGATTCTATCTAAAACAAAAACACAATAAAGCAGCACCTGATACACAGTGATTGATGAGAATTAATGTATGTGAAAATGCATTATGTAAAAAAAATCACGAAGGTTATAGACAATTCTAGGATCTGCTTCCACTAGGACTCTAAAGCCAGAAGTGGAATTCTGCATCTGTCTTACTACATATTCTGTGCAGTCAACGTTACGGGGTGGTTACTCCTTCTCCCACCTCAGATTCATCCTTGGTTCTATTGTAGTTTTCTAAGTTCGCCTTCCTGTACTTTAAAATGATCTAACTGCTGAGACCCTCCTAAAGCAACATCATACCTTTTGGATTTCTTCAGGTAAGTCATGCATGGGAATGTGACGATCCATAATTCTCCCAAACGTACTGAGAGAGCACTGCAGAGAAAGAGTCTAAAGACATTGATGGCAATAGTCAGAATTCATATAATGACAAGGAAATTCAAATGAGTTAAACTTTCTTAGTATCTGGGGACAAAGTGGCAATAAGCACTTCAATAGGTGCTTGTTCTTCCACGGTATGAGGTACAATTTTAGTTTCCTCAGCTAGTTTTTAAGCCACTCACACAGAATTATATATATATACCAATTACTGACTTATATACCTTTTCTTTCAGAAATTTATAAACTAATAATAATAGTGCTTTACTAATTATTTGTTTTGCAACAGAGTAACTGTAAGATTTTAAGTAGACTTATTTCAGTATTGTAAAGTAACATTTTTCTGAAAAACTATAGAAACCAACACCAAATAATATCATATTATAGCTCAGCAGGATAAGAAAAAATGCTTGTGCCATCAAGGCTTGTTTAAATTATAGAGTACAAAAAATACTTGAGTTACTAAGTTACCATATACAGGCACTGAACTGAAGAGCAACCAAAGCATCAAAGACAACATTTCAACTGTAACAGAGATGGATATCTATGTAAATTCATCTAGATTTTACTTTTAACAGATTTTCATTTTCTAATAACAATTCAATATAAAAATTTTTTATTACACTCATGAAACCACAGATAACAGAGACATTAGTTTCTTCCTTCAAAAATTTCCCAAATTGGACAAAGAATACCCAATCCAGTCTTATCGATGAAGAGTCTGTCTGTCCATGGAAAGAGTAAAGGGGACTAAGAAACATGGCTTACTGATTAAAGTCCATGCTGTGTAATCCCAGCACCCATAAATGTAGAAAATAGCAGCCTTGGCAGGCAGAGACAGGGATCCTAGAAGCAAGCTGGGTGACTAGACTCACTGAACTGACTGACCAGTTCAGAACTCGGATGAGAGACCCTGTAAGGTAGAGTGATGAAGACACCGGGCATCAAACTCCGGTCTTTACACATACATAAACACACAAACACAGGTGTCCCTGTAAACATGAATACACACATGCATTCACACACACACTCGTGTGTAGAGGTCACGTGTCAAGGCCGGAATGGTGGAGTGGTGCAGCGGATTCAAGTGACAGAAACACAGATTCCACAGCAGAAGAGATGGTCTAAGGCCCATGACTGATAAACACAGGCAATGTAGGAGTCAAGAAAGGATAATGACCTATCTTTCAGGTGGGGGATGGGAAGTCAGCAAAAGCTTCCTGAGATTGAATTAAGTCAGGGCAAGAGACTGAAGGAAAAAAATAATGCTGGTGTTATTTTTGTAAACTATGTAACCATCCGTAGAGGAGAGATTCCTCAACCCTGTGTTAGCCTAAAATATCCCTCATTTCAATAAACTACTATTTAAAACAAACCAAACTAATGAGCTGTCTTCCCACATGTGTGTTTGGTAATGTTAACTGAGGTCAACCATGGGAGTAAAGTTAATTATGTGGACATGGGTCCAAGTGACCAAGTACATAATCTGATACTGTCATAGTCACATGGCAAGAAACCAGAAGGCTCTTTATCTTCAGTTAAGCCATCATTGGTTAATGGAAATGATAGTATCTTTGGCTCCATAGGAATATTTTTCCCTTAAATAACCAACTATATCTCCTCTTAAAGGATTATCTACAAGCATGGACCTAAATAACCTATAAATTCAAGGTATCGGTGGGATACTTATTATTTAATGCCTTCGCTGTGACTACTCCAACGTATTACTGGATCGCCAGAAGTGGCAGGCTATGAATGAAAAATTAAAAATAGCACCCTGGTAAATTAGAAGGACCTCCAAAACATAGGAGTGGAGAAGAAACTGATTTCAATACACATCAAGCAGAGGACATGTAACAAGATTAGGGATCTCATTCTTCTCATACAACCAAGATACCTTCATTGGATTCGTCCCAAGAACATTTGTAACTTGTTCTCATATAAAGAGGTCTTTAGCATTTTATTGTAAACAAACCCATGTAAACTGTGAGTGCAATCTGTAGTAACTAGTTGCTTTTCTGTTAAGCAATGTATGCTGAAGGTTACCACTAAGAAGTGGGCACCTAAAATTCCCAAGGTGACTAGAAGGGCACTACTTTCTTTAACGTTTATTTTTTGTTATGCTTATATTTTAAGGAAATGGCTTCTACGCCTTTTAGAAAAGCCCATTGGGTCTTAATAAAGGTGTGACTACCCATGAAAAGAATAATAGAAACCGCAGATAATTGT
>JADRCD010147866.1:0-10737 GCA_019843815.1 Montemys delectorum | reverse complement strand
TACATAATGTGAAACTCATGAAGAACCAATAAAAAATTTTTAAAAATCTAATTATTCCAACCTCCTACCTGTCCACAGCTCTTAAGGAGCCTATCACCTTCTATACCCATTATACTCTGGACCAATATTCTGACACATAAACTTTGGACAGATATATTCAAACTATGTACAAACTATCAGACTTATAATAACATTTAATTATTTAGTTAGATCTGGTGATTAACAACATTAAGAAATAGTGCTTTTTAATTACATTTAGATTTATATTTCTCCCATACTTCAAAAAATTAAGTACTATTTTAATGTATAGTATTTTAGAACAATGATTTTTATAAATGTCATAAATCTGTTTCTTACTAATGCTTGTCAAAAATCTTGTTATGATATTAAAGCATAAATGCTACTGAACATGTTAATATAATGTCTATGAATCAGTAAATATACTCCTTATTGCTCTCTTTAATTCACAAAAATGAAGAGACAGAAGAAAAGAGACACATTTTTTAGTACCTAGATTCATAATTTTGTTCTAATTAAAGGTAAAAACTAAAGAAAACAATTAGCAAATATACCTAAGGGCTGGGGAGATAATTCAGTCAGTGAGAGAATGCGGGGCTGGTTTTGATCACCTAACACATTAAAAGTCTGGCATGATGGTATGCTTGTAAGCCCACTGCTGCAAAAGTAGAAATGTGTGGTTCCCTGGGACTTTTGGGACCAGGTACTTTAGCCTACATGGGAGAGCTTGAAGCCTGTGAAAGACTGCCTCAAGAATCAAGATGGACTGATCCTGATAAATGACATCAGACATTGTCCTCTGACTGTCTCTACTTACTTAACTTCTAACTTAATATATTTTCCATTTTGAAGAATCAAATACTAATATGCATGCACAGAGTGTTTCACAATTGTGCACACACACACACATCAAAACATGCACACACAAAATTTTAAAAAGGAGACACCTACATATATGGTGATATCTGGTGCATAACCAAATAACTGAGGACTGGGGATGTAGCTCAGTGGTGGGGCACTGGTCTCAATGCCTCAATTAAAAAAAAAAATCACATCCATATCTGGATTGCTGTGTAAATAGAGAAATATCAGGAAAATACAGAGTAGACAGTTTGAATCTCAGCAGAAGGTGCATTTGAAGGAAAGGTGACTCACAGGATAGCACTGGGTGAACATTCTGTGTGTAAAAGCTTATGTTCAAAGTGAGTGCTGGTGAAAGGGAATTCAGTAAACAAAAACTAGGTTTTATTTCCATGGTTGTTAAAATTAATTAAGGAACATATAAAAGCAAAATTTTGGAGAGGTAAAAGTAAAATCTAATAACTACTTAATGATTAAGCACCTTACCAGAGAGGAAGAAAATTTACCTTTGCATTCTGGAATACTTTAGTAGATTTGCAGCCTGCAAAGCAGGGAGAGAAATATTCTTTTTCGTCTCTTCCACATACGGAAGTATAGAGGGAAGTTGTGCAATCGCAGTACTCATTGCACTCAGCTGTGAGGTTTCCAAGTCTACCAAAGCTGTGAAGTGGAGATTAGGCACAATTATAATACCATCACTTAAATTGTTAATGTGTACATCAAGTATCCACAAGATCTATCAACATGTTTATGAAAATATTTTTCACAGATCTACTAAGGCGTAAAAACATAATAAAATGCACATTTAAAAATGTACCACTGTATAGTCATGGAGACATGATTTAGTTCTTAAGATCACTTCTTGCTCTTTTAGAGGAGCAAAATTCCATTGCAAACATCCACATGGTAATTCACAACCATCTGTAGTTCCAATTCCAGGGAGTCTGATGCCCTCTTCTGGCAGCAGGCATGCATGTACTACATAAACCTACATGTAAGTGAATACTCAAACACATAAGCTAAATATATAGAGTAAAAACTTTTAAATGTACCACACAAATTATTGTGATGCTGTAATAAAATTTTTTATTTGTTTAAGTTTTATTTCATTATGATGAGAAAAGTTACATGATTTCAATTTATCTGAATTCATTAACATTTAAAAACATACTTTAAGTAAATAGAAGTAAATCACATTCTAATTTCCCTTTTGTATTTCAACTCCTCCCAGGGACCCCCCTTTAATACCTACAATATCTTTTTTTGATCAAATTCTTTAAAATTTATAAAATATTATCAAAATAAAAATGAGCATTATAAAAGTTGTTTGATATAAAACAACAATCAATTTAACAGTCTTATGTAGATGCTTATCTACAGCAATACTGAAAATACATACATTTTTCTCAATATAAATTTTAAATAACTCCAAACATATTAACTGTATACTTCAAAATAATACATCACTACTAGTATTTTCTTAACTGTACATAAATATATAAAGTCTTTTTGTTTGTTTGTTTTGTATTTAGTAGAGCTTAAAATGTTGGCTCTTACTGTGGTATAAGCCCAAAATAAGAACAATTTTTAGACGATGAATTTCATTGTAATAAGGTTGTACTTCAATGAGCCTCACATAACCAAAGAATTTTACCTCCATCGTAGCTAAGCTGAGAGTTGACAGTTCTGCTGCACCAAGGAGTGAGTTGTAGGCATGATTTTTGGATACAGACTTCCTGCTAAGGTCAAAGCTATTTGACATGAGTGAGTGAATTTATTCTCAGCCCAGAGAGAATAGGTTGTTACATTGATTTAAGAAATGGTGTAGGTATTAAGATGCTCTATCTATAAAGTCATTCACCAACTGTTTCAATGAACAATGGTTCTGCTTGGAGGGTGGCACAGACATTAGATGAGGGTAAGAATCTATTTCATTGGCTGTGATAATTTGGAAAAGTATTCATCTCAGAGAAAGGGTAACTTATAAAGTTTCTTCTTCAAACTTGATACAAGAGTTACAAACGTCAGACAAAGCATTCAGTCTCACTCTTTGTAGTTCTCTTACAAGCCCTCCCAAGTTAATTGTCTATGTTTCTTTTGGGTGTATAAATACATTTGAAATATATAAGCTGTTCTGAAAACCATAGTATAGTGTAAAAACATGAACTAAACAATACTACTAATAGAGAGGCTGAGATAGGAGAAGCCTGATTTCAAGACCATTATGTGGTACATAGCAAGACACTGTCACATACAAACTAGCTGAAAGTGTATATGGATTGTATAATATTGGACCTATTTCTCCAATTACCAAATTAGAGAGACCATTGGAAGACAGTCAACAAATTTCTAATTCCTCATATTTTTGGATTTCAATTGATTAGGATATGTTGGTAATATTAATTTTCATATTAAGATAATAAGAAAAAGTAGTTACTTCCTGTTGTTTTTGTTGTAAGAGGTGGAGTTACATTTGTGTGGGTTTGTTGAAAGATTACTTTCTTGCTTCTTCTAGAGTGTAGTGTTGCTCCTTATGTTGATGTTTTCCATCTACTATCCTTTGTAGGGCTGGATTTATGGAAAGATATTGTGTAGATTTGGTTTTGTCATGGAATATCCTGTTTTCTCCATCTATGGTAATTGAGAGTTTTGCTGGGTATAGTAGCCTGGGCTAGCATTTGTGTTCTTGTAGGGTCTGTATGACATCTGCCCAGGATCTTCTAGCTTCCATAGACTCTGGTGAGAAGTTTGGTGTGATTCTGATAGGCCTACCTTTATATGTTACTTGACCTTTTTCCCTTACTGCTTTTAAAATTCTTTGTTTAGTGCATTTGGTGTTTTTATTATTATGTGATGGGAAGAATTTCTTTTCTGGTCCAGTCTATTTGGAGTTCTGTAGGCTTCTTGCATGTTCATGGGCATCTCTTTCTTTAGGTTAGGGAAGTTTTCTTCTATAATTTTGTTGAAGATATTTACTGGTCCTTTAAGTTGGAGGTCTTCACTCTCTTCTATATCTATTATCCTTAGGTTTGGTCTTCTCATTGTGTCCTGGATTTGCTGGATGTTCTGGGTTAGGACTTTTTGCATTTTGCATTTTCTTTGACTGTTGTGTCAATGTTTTCTATGGTTTCTTCTGCCCCTGAGATTCTCTCTTCTATCTCATTCTGTTGGTGATGTTTACATCTACAATTCCTGATTTCTTTCCTAGGTTTTCTATCTCCAGGGATGTCTCTCTTTCTGATTTGTTTATTGTATCTATTTCCATTTTTAGATTCTGGATGGTTTTGTTCATTTCCTTCACCTGTTTGATTGTGTTTTCCTGTAGTTCTTTAAGGGATTTTTGTTTCCTCTTTAAGAGCTTCTAGCTGTTTACCTGTGTTCTCTTGTATTTCTTTGAGGGTGCAATTTATGTCTTTCTTAAAGTCCTGCATCATTATCATGAGAAGTGATTTTAGATCTGAATCTTGCTTTTCCAGTGTGATGGTGTGTCTGGGACTTGCTATGGTGGGAGAATTGGGTTTTGATGTTGCCAAGTGTCTTTGGTTTGTGTTGCTTATACTCTTACGCTTGCTTGACACCATCTGGTTATCTCTAGTGCTACCTGCCCTTGCTAAATCTGACTGGAATCTGTCCTTCCTATGATCCTGGTTATGTCAGAACTCCTCAGAGTCAAGCTGTCTTTGTGATCCCTTCATTCTGGGATCCTGTGATCCTGGGCTTGTTAGAGCACCTGGGAGTGAGGCTTCCTCTGAGTGTTGTGGAACTGGCTGCAGAGTTTGCACCCAAGGTCTGTTCAGGGCACCACCAATCCAGACAGACTGGAAGCAACCCAAGCCACTGGGCTGGCAGAGTTCCTGTGTGTCTGGGTCCTGCTGGTGCTAGGTGTTGGGATAGATGTTGTGTCCTCCTCACTTCTGATCCTGGGCTTATTAGAGCACCTGAGAGTGTAGCTTCCTCTGGGTGGTGTGGGACTGACTGCAGAGTTTGTACCCAAGGTCTGCTCAGGGCACCGGCCAGCCCAGACAGACCAGAAGCAACCAGCTTAATAAAATTTTCTTCATAGTCTTTTTAACAAATAAAATCTTAACCACTTAAAATGGACTGACTTCTTCAAAGATGAGCGTTACCATCTTAGTACTTATTTACTTATTTATTACACTCTTCCTGCTCAAGTGTTGGGATTTTGTAAGAAGTAATCACATAACACTTATATTTTCCTTGCTTCCTTTGAAGTAATGATCTTTATTTGATCTTATATACAAATATGATTTCTTGGTTCTTGTATATTATAAGTAGAATATTTAAATTGTATAAAAGTCTCCAGAATGCATCAGACACCTTGGAGGTAAGAGACTCTCAGGACTCAGAAGGAGGGACCTTAGAAGAAATGCCAACTCTAGGGAGAGGGAACTTATAGAGCCCACCTCCAACAGGAAGACAGGGCATCAAGTGAGGGATAGGGTTACTATTCTACAGTCACATCTCTGACTCTTAATTGTTCCTCTCTGAAAGAATTACAGGGATGGAAATGGAGAGGAGCCTGAGGAAAAGAAGGTCTAGCAATAGGCCCAAAGTGGGATCCAGCTCAACAGGAGGTCCCAAGACATGACACTAATACTGATGCTATGGAGCGCTCACAAAAAGTGGTCTATCATGATTGCTCTCCCAAAGACCCAACAAGCACCTGAAAGAGTCAGATGCAGATATTTGCACCCAACCAATGGACAGAAGCAGCTGACCCCTGTTGTTGAATTAGGGAAGGCTGAAAGAAGCTGAGGAGAAGGGTGATCCTGTAAAAGGATCAGCAGTCTCAATTAATCTGGACCCCGAGATCTCTCAAACACTTGACCACCAAACAGACAGCATATACCAGCTGATATGTGGTCCCCAACACACATACAGTAGAGGACTTCTGGTTCTGTGTTCATTCAGAGATGGTGTACCGTACCTCACCAAGAGATTGGAGGCCCCAGGGAGTTTAGAGGTCAGGTGGGGTGGGGGAGTGGGGACATCCACTCGGAGCCAGGGAGAAGGTGTGGGATGTGTAGCAGTCAGAGGCTGGATCGAGATGGGGGTAAGGAATGGAATATGGAGTGTAAAAATAAATTAATTTATAAAATTTTTAAAAAAGAAAAGCAATAAAAAGATTTTAATGTAACTACTTTAGAATTAGTGTGTGTGTGTGTGTGTGTGTGTGTGATGTGCTTTGCTCAAATGTATATATGTGTACCATGTGAGTGTAGCACCCATCTAAGCAAAAGTCATTGGATCTATTTGGACTGGAGATAATACAGTTATGATCCTCTATGTGGGTACTGGGTACCAGACCTGGGTCTCTAGAGGGAGAACAAGTGCTCTTAAACACTGGACCACCTCTCCAGCTACCTTTAAAATTTTTTCAAAAAACTGTCAGTTTTTCTACATGATTTATTCTTAAGCACACAAAGGCTCCTGTGATCATAGATCACCAGAGAAACCAGAAATGTTTAAACAAGCAGATTTTTCTCTCAGAGGACTAGATGTATATCTGGTCCTTCCATCCAGAAATCTGTAAATTGGATGTATTACTAACATGGTGATCTACATTATCTTTTGGGTCAAACCATATTAAGCCCTCTCAGACAGGACTGAAGGTAATGTAAATGGTCCTTTCAGTACCTGTACAGATATCAACTCTCCAGAGCTCCAACAACCAGGACAGAGGTGATTAATTGCCTATACATCTCTACACTATATGTATGGCGTGACTACACTATATCCTTCCTTATGTCCTTAAACTAGTACTGCAGCCTATCTCTATAATCAATTTTCTTACAATAAATGACAGGGATCTTGAGTTGAATTTCAATGTAATTATGCTTCTTTGTGCACTTGGAATCACATTACACCAGGAAACTTTTCCCTAAATAAATCTGTCTTTGAATAAAACTGCCCCACATCAGACTCCATGAAATTTGATTCAGATTTACTAAGTCAATCAGAACCAAGTTTTTATTCCCACATTTTGCAGTTTATTTTTTCCCTGCTCTAATATCTTCAAGAGCTCCCCTCCATTGATCCAAAACATGGAGCACAGAGCTCTCTAAGAAAATAAGATTTTTTTCTTTAAATGGATATTAGGGTTTCAAGATACTTGAGCTTTTCACAGAAAGGGGTTCTTAACTCTTAGAATAGTGGTACTAGCTTCTTGGTCTTCATGACAAATCACTTTCTACAATCACTAAAATGTTTGTTAACATACAGAAAAATAAAATATTCATAGCTATAGCAAATATGAAGACAGCTCATGAGAAGGGAGATACAAATTCCTGTCAATTGTTTTTGAAAAACAGAGATAGGTAGATAGATGATAGATAGATAGATAGATAGATAGATAGATAGATAGATAGATAGATAGATAGACAGACAGACAGACAGACAGACAGATAGATAGATAGACTTCTCTGCTAGTCACATCTATATAAGGCAAGCAGAATAAACTCCACACCCCATAAGGTTCCAGGCCATCTACACAGGTTCAGGGATCACCCTCCTCATGGTTTAACCAGAATGCAGAGCTCTCCTGATGCCTTGCCTCCTGTCAGCCCTTTCAGAGCTCAGTAGTGCAGAGCAGCAACATCTGAGTACCAACCAGTGGCAGGTGGAGCTCCAGGACTTGCAACATGAACTTAGATTTTGTTTGTGTGATTATTTGTTGATTTTTTCTCAAAGCAGTGATATTTCAATATCAAAGGTCCCTTCATGAGAATTTTTCCCTCATACCAGGAATAACTCAGTATCAGTCTCTTCATGATGAAAAATATCATAATGAGCCCAAGTTCTAGTACAGGAAAAACTGCAAATAGGACATAAAGCACTTGAGCTGATGCGGATTAAATTTCCTAAGATAGTGAGCATTCATTTAATGTGTGGAGGATATTCTCCTCTCCTGCTCATCAAACCAATGGTTAAATGAGGACTTAGCTTTTATGGTAGATAAACTAAAAGAACAAAATTTAAAATGTTGAGGTTAAAACAATTGGATGTGATCTTATCTGCTTATCACTACAATTGATTTGAATCTGTTCTCCAATTTGCTTTTTTGGAGACAGTTAAATTTTGAAAGAAATGCAACCCCTAAAACACAGCAGCAAGATTGAGGCTCTACATTAACTGACCTCATGTATAAATTAACACATGAAGGACAGAGATGCACTGAGAAAAGAACTTGACATACCTTGAGAGAAAGAGAATATTGAAGAAGGGTTGAGAGTGTAGAAAGGGTTTAGTGAATGGTAACATTTATCAAGGTTGGAGTTCAGTAAGCAGAAGTAGGAAAGTATTGCAGATGAGTAGTTTGGATACAAAAATTAAAAACAGACAAAATGGCTTCAGACTCCCCAGAGTTTTATCCAAGTTGATAAGGTCAATATGAACTGAGATTTTACTCTTAACATCTATTTGTGGTTCATTTCTCTAATTCCATGACACCTGCAGGGATGCCTTCACTTCCTGGTTGAATTTCTGCTAGCAGTGTGTAGGAGCTTCAACTGTTATCCACAATTCTTTGAACAGTATGATTTTACTGATTTAGGCATCCTGATATGGACAGTTTTTTGTGACTAATTGGAGTGAATTCATTTCTTTGTGTATATTTTCCATGTGTATATAATTATTATTTGATGAAATTCTGTTTACAATCTGTGGCTTTTTTTTGAAAGAGTCCTTGAAATCCAGACATAGTGGTGCACAACTTTAATCTCAGGATTTGAGAGGCAACAGCAACCATGTTAGTGTACCTAGTGAATTCGAGGACAGCCAGATATATACAGTCTGTCTGAACCATGACCCCCAAGAAAACAGAAGAACAAGTCTTTGAAAAGGCATATTTCAATTATTATTAAGTCCAATTTACATGTTTCTTCCTAAGTTATTAGTGCTATGTCTTGTGAAAGAATGTGAACTGATCTCTGTATCTTCTTGTAGACATCAAAGAGTAGATTTAAAGTAGAGAGATCAGTTCAAAAACACAATGTTAAATCACATTATACATTTAGTATAGTAAATGTAACATTTTGTTCTTCCTACATACCCTAATGCAAAGTTTTGATCACAAATGACTAATGAATGCATAATAAATAAATAGAACTCAATGAGATATGTACATTTTATATGAAATGTAAAAGGGTGTTTTATATTTTATTTGCATGATTAGTAATTCTAAAAGTTACATAAATATATATAATTACTCCATTATTTGTCTGGAAAAATATTCTTTCAGTTATAACTAAAATTATAGTATACAAATTTATATTTACCCATCATAATCTTCATTGATTCCAGCAAATTTTGTTGTTTGACACTCTACAAAAAAGATTAGTAGGAAAAGTGCAACTGATACAACAGTTGTCACTAATGAAAACTTCAACTTATTCTTATTAGTCATTTCCAATCTGTCAACAATTATACCTCCAAGAAAATTGCCAATTATACCTCCTGGAAGTACAAATAGTCCTGAGAAAGGAAAATAAAATACTGTTAAACATAATCTGTTGAAAGCACAGGAAAATTACACATAGATTTCATTCCATCTAGTACAGATTTCTAAACAAACCAACAAAAACTCTAGAAAACATCGTACTTCCACAAGGACATATTCTCTAGTATGTTCATGGCAACCTTATTCATAATAGTCAGAAACTGAAAGCAACCCAGATGTCCCTCAACTAAAGAACGAAAACACAGAATGTGGTTCATTAGAATACTATGCTGCTATTAAAAACAAGGACAGCATGCATTCTGCAGCAAATGAATGGAACTAGAAAATATCATCCTGACTGAGGTGACCCAGACTCAAAAGGACTTGTATGTACTCACTGATAAGTGAATATTAGCCAAAAAGTACAGAAAACCCATGATACAACCCACAGATGGTAAGAAGTTTAACAAGAAGGCAGGCCAAAGTGAAGATGCATCAATCCCACTTAGAAGGGGGAACACAATAATCATAGGAGACAGATGGTGGAAGGTATCTGGGTGGGAGAAGGCAGAGGAGAAAGGGGCAGGTATAGTCAGGTATGGGGGCAAACAGGAGAGAAACCCAGAGGGGTAACAGAATGCTTGGGAATATCCAGTATTTGGGGGTTCCAAGGACTCAATGGGGGTGACCTTATATGAATTGCACAATAGTGGGGAGAAGGAACTCAAAGAGTCTACCTTCAGTAGATAGACTGGGCTCCAGTAGAGGGATGGAGTCCCCAATGCACAGTCAAATTTTCTGGTCCAGAATTGCTGTCTAAAAGAAGTGCACAGACAATAATGGAGTAAAGACTGAAGGATGGGCTAAGTTGGGATCTATCCATGGGTGAACACCAAACCCTAACACTATTACTGATGCTATGTTGTTCTTGCAGACAGGAACTTGATATGGCTGACCCCTGAGAGATTCTACCAGTATCTGACTAACACAGATGCATATACTTACAGCCAACCATTATATTGAAGTCTGGGTCCCCTATGGAAGAATTAGGGAAAGGATTGAAGGAGCTAAAGGGGATGACAATTCCATAGGAAGGTCAACACTCTAAACTAACCCAGGTGTTAGAAGCTCCCAGAGACTAAGCCACCAACCAAAGTACATACAGGGGCTGGTTTGAGAATCTCTAGCACATATGTAGCAGAGGACTGCCTAGTTTGGCCTCAGTTGGAGAGGATGAGCCTAATTCTATAGAGACTTGAGGCCCCAGGGAAGGGAGATTCCCCTGGTGTTGGGGGCAAACACCCTCTCAGAGTCAAGGGGGAGGGAGAATGTGATTAATAACTGTGGAATGGGGGATGTAGAGGGCCCAACATCTGATATATATGTATATATATATGTAT
>JADRCD010147858.1:0-10772 GCA_019843815.1 Montemys delectorum | reverse complement strand
GCGGCGGGGGTCGCGGGCGGGGGCGCGGCGGGCGGTGTGCTGCTCGGGCCCGCTATGCCGGGCGCGCTGCCGGGGCCTGCGCCCGGGACCCCCGCGGGGCTGGCGAAGGGCGCGGCTGCGGCGACCCCCAGCCTGCCTCGGACGCCGGCGGCCACCACTGGCGCTATCCGGGCCACGCTGACGCCCACCGTGCTGGCCCCACGCTTGCCGCAGCCGCCGCAGAACCCGACCAACATCCAGAACTTCCAGCTGCCCCCAGGTGAGTGGCAGCGCGCGGCGGGAGGCGAGGGCGGGTGCACCAGGCTGCCCTGGCGTTCCAGGAAGTTCTGGGCTGCATTCTGGGACCGTGCCCTGCTCGGGTGGCCCGCGAGGTCGAGGGGCGGCCCCCTGCCCAGGTGACCTGCCGGTTTTGAGGGCTTCCCGGTCCTGGAGCTCCCAGAGTCCTCGGGGAACTCTGCTGTCCCGTTCGGGTGCTACGGGCTACCACCGTAGGGCCGAGGGGCCCTTCTCTGTCCTCCCTCAGGTGAGGTCAAGAGAGGGCGAGCCAGTTACTCACGGGCAGGCAGGCTAATGAAGTCTGTGGAAGGCATGGGCTTCCCTGTGGCCAGGGAAGCCGGTTGGGGACTCCATGTTAAGAGCAGGCGGTTGGTGGTCACGAAAGGGGACCCTGGGTGTTTGTGTTGTTGCCGTCCCTGGAGGTCATCAGGACACTGAGTGCGTAGGGGTCTGCGGATGCAGGAGATCATGGTGATGTGGATGCTGGGACTCAGAAGCTGTCCCAGCGCTTGCACATTCCACTCATGCTCTGACTCTGTTGTCCTCGAATTCCTCGGGGCCCCTTGGGTTTGTTGAGTGGCCCCTTTCCCCGCTTGTAGACTGCTTTTGTTTGAGAGTCCTCTGCCGGAGTGTTCCCACTGAACCCTGGGCCGGAGCGAGCCCTGAGCGCTCCTCCCGTATTACACAGTGACATGTGCAAGCAGTAGTAGCAGCGCCGCCCGCCGCGGTGGCGGTAGTAGAGAATTAGAGAACATGCTGCTACTGGGTCCTCTCCTGTTTTCTGAAAAGTGGTTTGGGTCACGTTGAAAGAGCTACAGCATTTTAGAATTGAGTTTTGCTGTGGAAGTCAGTGAGGATCGGGAAGGATCATCAAAGGTCCAGAGATACCTGCCCTATTTATGGGGATGTAGGACTCGGAAGGGCTTGAGAGGTTGCAGGGGCTGCCATGCTCTGAGGAGGCGCTGGGTGTGACATAAGGCCTAGGAACTGCAGATGTCTCTTACCACACATCTGGGGCTTGCTGAGAAGCGCGCAGGGTGTGTGTGTGAGTGTGTGTTTGAGTGTGTGTGTGTGAGTGCGTGTGAGTGTGGTGTGTGTGTGTGAGTGTGTGTGAGTGTGTGGTGTGTATGTGTATGTTGTGTGTGAGTGTGTGTGTGTGTGTGTGTGATTGAAAGGTCTGGTTCATTATCTTCATATGACCTTTGGGTGGAAAGTATGGCTGATGTTTATAGTTTAAGATGCATTTGTGCTCATGGTCTGTTAGTTGAAATGCCACACTACCTTAACTGCCTTCCCCAGTGCAAGTATGTGCCCACATTGTCCTTTTATCAGGAAAGCTGGTGTAGTGAGGTGCCCATGGCATCCTTCCATAGCAATCTTGGCTCACCCTAGTTCCTTTGCTTTTGAGTGCTGTACAAGTGAAGTCCGTCTCCCTGGGAGAAGGACAGGACGATGTCATTTGAAAAGGATATTGGCTGCTGTCTCCATCATTACTGCCTCCTTTTCCAGGTCAGGTTCAGGGTTGGTGGTTGGAGCAGAAGATAACTCCTTGGGGAAAAGTGTAAACATGTCTGAGTCTGCATCAGTTCCCATGCTTGTGGTGTTGGAGAGTAGGGCAGAGCCTGTTGACTTCTGGGTGGCAGACACTCAGAGCTCTGCTTCACAGTAGCCACATGCTTTCTAAAATAGAGAAGGCTCCTACCCATCATCTGTGCCCCCTGTCTTCTGTCGCTGTTTTGGTAAGGAGTGCTGACTGATTACCTTACTTTAAAAACGCCCAAAGCTAAGCTAATGTTTGCTGCTTAAAACTATTACCACCAGTGCCAGAAAACCAGCATCTTTTTAAATCAGACCGGGAGGCGTAGTCAGGGGTGCAGACATTCTAGTTTTGTCCTGTAACGGAATAACCAGAGCTTCTTCTAACTGATGTTCCTCCTTCATTGATATCTTTTATAATAAAATGTATTTAGAAAAGGTGAAAATAGGGTCTAATAAAACTTTGTTTAGCCAGTAGCAGCCTTTGCACTGTAAGATGGAGAGAGAGGAGGAGGCAGGTTTCAAGGCTACACATAGGTGTCAAGTGGAATAGCTTGCCATTGGCAGTTGAGAGGGTGTGAAAAGAGGTGAACCCTTCCTAGTGCCCTCATGATAGAGGCCATGCTGGGGGAGGGGAGGGGAGGGAGGCAGGTTTCACCCTGAGGTCTTTGAGATCAAGTTTCATCTTCACTGTTCACCAGGAACTTCTAATAATCATGTTGAACTCTTTTTTTTTTTTTTTTTTTTTTAAAGCAAACGGAGCCCTGACCTTCCCTGTCAGGACAAGTTTGTAAAGGGACAGGGATGTGGTTGTGATTTGCTGGTGGTTTGTTGGTGCCAAAGTCTAAGTTTGATCCACAATGAGAGCTTTAGATAGCACTCAAGAGTCCTGGATGGCAGGTGCACATGTCAGGAGGAGGCAGAGGCAAGTCACAGTGTGACTACAGTTGCCAAAGAGGCAGGTGAGAGAACCCCAGAATTAGTGTGTGCTTTGGTGGCTTTGAAAGATCTGGGTGGAGAGTGCTGTCCTGTAGGCTGTTTTTCTGACTTGGAAAATTAGCATTTTCTTTTGTGTGTGCTCATTCTACCTTTGTACTGAATTTACTCTCACATTGGTCTAGAACTTGGCTAAATCACTAGGTTCTCTGTCTAGGAGAAAACATCCTCTCTGTTGGCCTGGATGCTGTGGCTCTGGAGTGAGCACAGGTGTCAGGCGCTTGTTCCCGAATGTGGTGAGTTGGAGATTAGAGGCTCACTACATTTGGGCCTGTGTGAAATGTTGGGCAGATTCTCAGGCAGCTGAGGGTAGAGAGCTGCCCCTGGGTTCTAGAGGCCAACTTTGGCAGCAGCAACCACAAGGAACATTCTTGGAACTTTAGCTTTTCTTACTTGAAGTCACAGTTGCTGTTTGCCTGGGGAAAATGCCTTGCTTATGGAGCCTCAGTTTGTCTGACTGTGAAGTGGCTGACTGTTTTGTGAATAGGAAGTTATCAGGATGAGCCATGGATGGGCACAGCTGCACTTTATTCCTAGTTCCCTGCTCCTTCCCTTGCTTTTAAGGGTGGTGTTGCTGTAAAAGTAATAGTTTTTTTTAAGGTTAGTTTTATTCTAGTGAAAATTCTTACCTAGTGGACAAGACGTTTGGGGCAGGTTGTCTTGCTCTGAGTGGAGAGAACAGTGGGCCATGCTGGGGTGGCCACTACCCACAGAGCCACATGCTACCTGTGGGAGGACCTCATCAGGGCCTGACTTTAGACCAAAGGTTGTAACCTAGTTTGCTGCTGCTGCTGCTGCTGCTGCTAGTGCTGGAGGAGGAGGAAGAGGAGGAAGACAAGAAACATTTTGGTAACCATAACTCAGGCAGTGGTGTACTTTGGAAGAGTGAGGGTGAGTCCCCTTCCCTGTCAGATTCACAGCTGGCCTGTCAATGTCATCTTAGGGCAGAGTGCTCTGAGTGGACTGGCTTGGTGGGTGGTGCTTAAAAGTCAGGGAGTCCTAGAATCTCACTCAGCACTGCTCTGAGTGGACTGGCTTGGTGGGTGGTGCTTAAGTCAGGGAGTCCCAGGATCTCACTCAGCACTGCCCTGAGTGGACTGGCTTGGTGGGTGGTGCTTAAGTCAGGGCGTTCCAGGATGCTTTCAAAGACTGCCTCTGTGTAAATGTGCACTTTCTTCCACTTACAATATAAAATTGGAAACAGCTTTTATAAATAGCAGGTCATATCCGGGTTGTTCAAATCGTAATAGCTGCCTTTTTTTTTTTTTCCCTTTCAAATCTTGAAGCAAAGATGTAAAGTTCTATAGAAGCTGCCTGAGGTCTGAGCAGTTTGTGGAGTGTGAAGAAGCATCTTTGCTTTTCTCCATGAGCCCCTGCTTGCCTGGTCTGGGATGCAGCTGCTAGATTAAGTTCAGAAGATGGGAGAGGCAGGGCTTTTGTGTGGGAAGTCTGGGTGCTATGCTGCTTTCTGCCTGTGCTTGGAGCCAGGGTTACCTGAGTGTTGGTTTGAGTGCAGTTGGGCCAATTCTCTTAGTGAATCTTGCTTGGACAGAGTTGTTCTGCAAGACAGATCAGGCACTGCAAGGTTACGTCTAAGAATTAGGAGTTTTGTTCTGTATGGTAGGGCTGTGAAGGTTTTGGGTTTTACCTTCCTTTGAATATTTGTACCAAAGACATAAAAGCTTGAAAATCTTTAAGAGCCAAGATTGCCCACAGTTAGGCTCCACCTTTGCCCTGTTCTTTTGTTACCTGCCTGCCCAAGCACCTGCTGCAGCTGTATGGGGCCAGTGAACTGCACGCAGACCTGCAGCTTGCTCTATGATCGTGTTCTGGTAGGGACTTAGGATGGGAGGGGGAGGAGTTGCTACTCTAAGAGTCTGTGAAGTTAGGGAGAACCTTGTCCTTCCTGAAGCTTTAAAAATACTGTTATTGTGTGTGTACATGGTGTGTGTGGGGACATGTGCTTCAGCACACATGTGAAGAGCAGCCAATAGTGTGTAGAGCCATTTGTCCTTGCCACCTTTCTGTGGGTCTGCTGCCTTAGGCTCTAAACTGTGTGCTGATGTTCTAACGTTCAGTCTGTGGCCTGTCTCTGGACCTTGAAGTCTCATAGTAGGGATATTTCCTGTGTGAAGGTGCTGAATAAGCAGGAAAATGCCCTGCCAGAGACCCAAAGGCTACTGTGAGGAGACTTGACAGCTCAGTGTGTTGGCAGCTCTTGGAGACCTGCTTGTGTGGTTCACTTTGAAGTCTGTTTTTGTGCTTTACACATCTGTGTGCAGGGAGTGGGCTTCTATAGGGAACATATGGGGGAGTGTCTGCATCTGCTTAGGGGAGTGCTCATTGTACTTAAGGAGTCAGGGAGCCTGTTTGGTGCAGTGACTGTGTCTCTGGCCTTGGCTCGGTCATTCTGTGAGGGTGCCGGTGGGCTCTGTTTCATAAGGCTCCTCTGATTTGAGTTCTTTGAGTTCTGTTCCACCTTGCAGCTCCTGTTTGTAGCTGGGGCTCCTTGGCTAATAATGCCTGTGAGGTGAGTTATTGTAGTCATGCCAATGCAAGAGCAGCAGGCAGTGTGCAGGGGCTACCCGTTGTCCTTAGGCCTTGTCCCAGAAGCATCATAACTCTCTTTCTCTAATTCCAGCTAGGAAGATTTGGTAATTGGCTGTTTCTAAGTGCAAAGAATATTGGGGAATTGGACCTGTACCGTGGGGAAGGAAGGGGGCAAGGAGGGACAAGGAGCAGGCCCTGGAGTATGGCTAAGTGGGCAAGAGGGCTGGCCTAGGGCGGCTCAGCTTCAACTTCAGATCCCTTGTGCTAGTGCTGGGGGGTAGGAGACACTTGGTCAGCTGCGTGCGATGCAGGACCTTGCAAAGTTTTCCCTGACTTCCTGGCAAGTGGGTGGAGCCACTTTGGTGACACTTAGGGAAGAATTTAGTTTAGCACTGAGGGAACTTAGATCATGGAATGTGTGTGAAACTTTTGGGTGATTCAGTGAAGTTCTGGTCCTATGAGGAGCTGTAAGGGATTTCTCACCAGACTCATTACACTGTCAGGTTGCAGGTGTCTCTTGACCTCTGTCCTCTGACCTCTGTCTCCTGATTTGGAGGTCTTGCCAGGCTTCAATTGGTTCTAGTTTCGCCCCTTGGGTCCTGTGACATGGCTCTGTTGCCACACGTTTGTGATCACTGTCTGGGGGCTGGTTGAAGGTTGGAGAGAGACATGACCTCTTTCATCCTTGGGATGCTTTGTAGGCCAGATTCAGCTCTGTGAGTCTCTGAGTTACTGCTATCTTAGCATCATGGCCCTGAAAACCCCATTGTCCAGCCTGGCTTTCCCAGAATCCTGCATCATTGTCGTATGACTTTCTCATCCCAGACCTGGCTCCAGGAGGTTACACCTCCTGACTACATGTGAGCATGACCATAGAGACAGCTGAAGCACTTGAGCCCGGGTGATATGTATGTGCAGGTGGAGTATTGGGTGTGTGCGTTGGTTGTACATGACACACAGGCACTCGGAGATGTCTGAACACCATTGTTAGATGACAGATATGCACTAAGACCAGACCTAGTGGCACAGTCTGTAATTCCAGCTACTTACTTAAAGGCTGGTGTGGAAGGATCATGAGTTCAAGGCCAGTCTGGCTGCAGCATGAGCCCCTGGCTGAAATGCAAAGTAAAAAGAGGGCTTGAGCACAGCTTTTGAGTCTTTGTCTAGCCTGTGCAAGGCTCTCCCTTCATTGCTTGGCAATGGGGTGAAGAGGATAAAACCAGTGTCCTGGTGTTCGTGTAGACAGGGTGGCGTCACTACTGTAACTACTCCCGGATTCCTGTGGACAGCCTGCTGAGGTAGAGACTTCACAGGGAGCCCTTCCAGGGAGATGAGGACTGCTTAGTCATGTGCTGTGGTTCTCTTGAGGAGACCAGGAGCTGAGGCTGTTGCTGCAACTGCTCTGGTGGCCAGCTTTGTTCTTACATGTGTTTACAGTGGCCTCAGCACTGGGAAGGGTTGTGCAGCACCTGTGGCAGGTGTACTTCTGGCCATGGTGACACTGTGTGGTTACAGGTCTCTCTCTCTCTCTCTCTCTCTCTCTCTCTCTCTCTCTCCACTGTGCTCTTTGAGCACAAGGTGTCCTCCCTCTGCCAAAATACCTGGTCTGCTGAGGAAGCCCTGTGATTTCTCTGCTGCTTTTGGAATGAAGTTTAGACTCCCAGAGTAGCCCAAGCCCCCAATCAGTGTGGCCTTCTTGTCAGCTTTGTGCCTTTTTCCTTGGCAGAGCTCGGTTCGTCCTTCACAGTCATTGGGTTGGTTTGTCATTCTGGGTTGGAGAGCCAGCTAAGCAGAGTCCCTGTGAGGTACCATCCCAGGTGGTTGCATTATTTAAATGAGCCTGCAGCTCCGGAGCTTACTGTTGTTTCAGTGCTGGCCTTGCTGTGGTTTTGTCTGCTGAGTGGGAACACCCACACACTCCTGCATTGTGGTGGTTTGAATATGCTTGGCCCAGGGAGTGGCACTATTAGGAGGTGTGTCCCTGTGGAGCTGGGCTTCGAGACCCTCCTCCTAGCTGCCTGGGAGACAGTCTGCTGGTCAGCTTTGGAACAAGATGTAGAACTCTCAGCTTCTTCTCTAGCGCCACGCCTACCTCCACGCTGCCATGCTTCCCTCCATGATGATGATGGACTGACCCTCTGAACCTGTAAGCCAGTCCCAGTTAAATGTTTTCTTTTATAAGAGTTGCCTTGATCACGGTGTCTTTTCACAGCAGTAGAAACCTTAAGTAAAACATACACACACCCTCAGCACCTGGCATAGCACCTATGTGGCTGAGATGTCCCAGGTGTGATTCAAGGAGTCTGTAGATGCTGTGTGGCTTGGTTAAGGGTTGATGGCTGGTGTTTAGGAGACTATTAATTAGCATGGGACGCCACACAAGGGACAGGGTGTGTGCTCTGGGATCTCACATATGTAGAGCTGGGTTGCTTACAGTCTCTGTACCCTGCCTAGTCTGCTTTCTTTTGTGCCATTTCACATAGAGTCTGCAGGAGAGTTTGGATTGAGCCTGCATCCCAGGTGACCATGCGTTGCACTGCTGTCCTGGCCTGTGGTAGTGGCTTTTCTGCCTTGCCTTTCTTTCTTTCTGTGCATGGGAACTGCCTCTTCAGTATATTCCTAGGCATGGGTACTTCATCTTATCTTGATACTGTAGAGCTCTCTGTCACCGGAGGCCTTTGGACTGTAGAGCTCTCAATCACCCGCAGCCTTTGAGGATTGATTCTTGTGGCTGCTCTGCTTTTTTGCAAGAACTTTTCTGTTGTTGGTGTCTCACTGGCCATAGCCTCCATGGCTGTGTGGTGTCTCTTGTGTGTGGGCTCTGCAGGTTTTTCTGTCATCCATGTTGTTGTCTGTATAGAGGGGCGCTCTGTCCAACTTCCAGGGTAAGTATGGCGGACGGACGGCAGCTGTGTAGCCTTGGGCATTGTCACATTGTCTTTTATGTGTCCAGTTGTTGCTGTCCAGCAGTGAAGGTGGCCTTCTGAGAACAGGCTGTTCACTTAACTGCCTGTGGATCTGGGAGTGCAGATTTTGAGTATCTAACAGATATAAGGTGAATCATTTCAGTGTAGGGACTTCCAAAAGATGGGTGACTTTTAAACCATGAGGATGACCCTTCATTTGATGTTGGGAGAGGACAAGAAAATCAGCCTGTAGTCCAGCTCTGGTCTGGTGGGGGGAGGAAGAGTAGGTGTACAGGAGAGCCCACTGGGGACATAGGGTAGCCTGGTGCAGGAGTGTGGTAGAAGGTGCTTGCCTTACTTAAACCTTCTCAGAAGAAATGTGTGAGAGCATGTCACTGTAGGAATGGGGTCAAAGGGCATTTCCTTAGTCTTTTGTTTTGTTTTTCAGACAGGATTTCATTATGTAGTCCTGGCTGGCCTAAGGCTCTCTGTGTAGACTGGGGTGGCTTTGAGCACTAGCGGTGTCTGCCTCTGCCTTTGAGTGCTAGAGTTAAAGATGTGCACTACCACACCTGCTAAGGAGAACTTTGGGGGGGGGGGGCGTAGTCCCTAGTAGAGACAGAGTGTGGGTCATATGCATGAATTACCATTCCTAATAGCATGTGAAAGCATCTAAGAGACACTGGTGGTACATGCCTTCAAGCCCAGCACGTCTGAGGCAGAGGTAGACAGAAGGGACTCTTGAGTTCTAGGCTGGTCAGAACTACACAGTGAGAGTCTGTCTCAACTGGGAAAAAAAAAAAAAAACCCACACCACCAAACCAAACAAATGGTGAAGCCAACTTGATCAGTCAGTCTGTCTGATGTGACTTTGTGTTTGTTGTTACGTAGTGTGAGCAGTGTCTGCCTCTCTCCTCTCTGGTGAGCCTGTGCTGCCACTTGTGCTTAGACTTTGTGATGCTGTGTTAGCAAACGCAGTTGGGTAGAGGGAAGAGCCAGTGGTGTTGGAGTGTAGAGGGAGGCCTCAGGAAGGACATAGGGGAAGGATGTGTATGGCTAATGTGGAAAGAATCGGGTGGCAGGAAAGGCCTTGTTCTTTCCCTGGCCGTGCTGACCACATGGAAACAAGGACGCTGGTGGCTGGCCACTGAGGCCACTTACGAAAGATTATCCAGGAGAAGAGTGGCAGGTGGTTAGGGTAGAAGTTGTCCCAGAGTACAGACTTCCTATAGTTGGGATCCCTGGTCTCCTCTGCCCAGAACTCTGCTGAAGTACTGCTGGACTGAGTCAGCAGTGGCCACAGGCCTGGGAAGGTGGGACAGAGAAGCACCACAGACTAGGGACTAACACCAGGAGAGCAGAGCTGGCACACATAGTTGGTCCCACCTTTTTGATAGGTGATTTCCGAGGTGATGTGGTATGAGGGCATGGAGTGTGGCCAACCAGTCTCCTCATGAGGGTACTGAGGACTGAAGGACTACCCCAGTAGCTGTGGTGATCACTAAGTGTGTGTATGTGTAGGGAAACTGAGCTAGACAGTGAAGAGGGCCAGGGTAGCCAGGCGTTTGGCATAGACACTGGCACAGGTGACAGAGGTTGGCTGGTGGGGCCCTGGCTACCAAGAGCTGGGCCTCTGTCTTGTGCTTTGCAGGGCCAATGTCTGTCTTGGTTTCAGGTCAGTAGGTGAAAGAGTTCTTAGCAAGAAAGAGTATTCTTGAAAGGGTGGGCTGACAGAGGCACCTACAGAGGGACGGGACCCTGTAGCATCAGGGTTAGGCTGTGGTGTGGACAGTTTCTCACCCACCAGGAGCTTTTATGAGTGTGAAAGGGGTCACAGATCAGCTGAGTCGGACACATGCCAGTTGGGATGTCATGTTCAGGGTCAAGTCCTGCCTTGTCTTCTCATGGACACACAGAGCATGGACCCTCCAAAGGCCCAGGAAGGACCTCTTATAGGCCGGCCCGCCTCCGTGCTTCTTCCTACTGAGAGTCTGTGTCATCGTGGAGGCTGTGAGGATGTGTATGGAGAGAGCACCTGTGTTTCCGGTTGGCTGTATTGAAGAGCTGTGGTCATTTCTGGCACTGTCTCTATGGCAGTTCCTCCTTTATGAAGCTCTTTTCCAGAGAAGTCTATTATTTTGGGATGCCTGTGACTCCCTTGTTTCGGTGCTTTCTCCCCCAACCTGAGTATTTCTAGTGAGGTCCTCCCCATCTCTGTTCTCCACCTGGGTCTTTATACTTGGGTCCTTCCTGCTTGGGTCCTCTTCACCTCGGTACTCCTTCCTGGATCCTCCCCACCTCCTCTCTACAGTCCTTCCTTCACATTCTCCCTCCTCTACTAGCAGGTTTCATGGTACTTTTGACAAGAATTTCAGAATAACTTGCTGGGTAGACAGCAGGCAGGACCAAGACAAGGGGCACTGAGACGCTCAGGTTAGTGGTAAGAGGGATCTGTGGGACCTGTGAGGTCTAGGTCACTGTGAACATGGGTACACACGGCATGTGGCA
>JADRCD010147855.1:0-25831 GCA_019843815.1 Montemys delectorum | reverse complement strand
TGTGTGTGTGTGTGTGTGTGTGTGTGTGTATGTATGTATGTATATTTGTGCATAGTTATGAGATGCTGGGCATGTGTCCTGGTCTTCTGCAAAAGCAGCAAGTGTTCTTGACTGCTGAGCCCTCTCTGCAGTCCTCCTTCTTCTGTTCTTCTCTTCATGGCCATAATTCTTCTGAGGGTGGAGATTGTATCTTTTCCTTTTGCTACCTCTTCAGTAAGGCATAGTACTGTGCTGGGATCACAAAAGACACTTAAACAAATTAACAGTGAATGTTGAATAAAGATATTGACAAACAAGAGGAGGCTAGGGCAAACCACACGTTAATACTTAAATATAATAATACTGGCTCCAAACCAGAGATTTTAAATTCACTGTTTTGAAACAGAGATCTAGTCTTGCCCCTGCTACACATGGCAAAGTTTATCATCTTGGCTTCTTTCAGACTGTCTTCACCTGTGTCAGGGAAGGGCTGCTGAGTTGTGGTCAAACAATGCTGGAGTATATATATCATTAGAGTAAGTGAAGCAGAAATAAACAGAATTTCTGTTGCTACGGTCTCTGGTGTTGGCATGAGTGGGCTATGATAGGGCTGGAAAGTATAAGAAAGATGACTTTTCTCTCTGGTCTATGTAATACTTGCAATAACTCTGTCACTGAACTCCTTAGCATTAAACACTATTTAGCAGAGAACGGTAATGAACAATAAAGCAGGAGGCCTTTATCTGTGCCACCTGCAAGGTATGCATACCAAACAGGTGTCTCCGGGATCATTCTACAATCTCTGTTGGTGCACCTGGGAGAGAAATTAGGGACAGAGGAGCCTGTGCACTCTAGAGTGGTGCTGATAATCGGAGTTTCCTGGAACTCTTCCAACCTTGCTTTCAGAACGTCCCTGCCCTTGCATGGTTCTTCTAGTCCTAGAGACCCAGCACAAGGTCCTGACCACAACAGCTGCTGAAGAGTCCCTGCAGAAGAGAATGAAAGTCAAACTTGCTTGCACATTCAAAAGGAATTATAACAAGGTATGTGGATTTCTTCCTTGGATCTTTGCAGCAAATGTGTATGTTTCTTGAATAATAATGACATTCCTCTCTTCCATCATGGCTTTCTGACTAGAGCTCAGAGGCATGTGTGTTCTCATTTGTCTACTTATGAAAAGGAGGGA
Organism: Montemys delectorum; assembly: GCA_019843815.1. Lineage (NCBI taxonomy): Eukaryota > Metazoa > Chordata > Mammalia > Rodentia > Muridae > Montemys > Montemys delectorum. The sequence continues at coordinate 24,666 of JADRCD010147855.1, read as the reverse complement.
GAAAAGAACATAAATATTTCCTAGAGAGATTGACCATCTTATTTGGCCTGGGATTAGCTGTAAATCTTCTGGCATCCCAGGATTCCCTCAGTCAAAGGCAGATAATGGGCCATACTCCTCCCAGTGTCACATCTGCCCCTACCAAGTGCTAACCTACTAAGTGCTAACAGACCTTGGGTAAAAGGACTTTAGTGTTTTTAAACATGTGTAGCATAAGTAGTAAATGCTTGTTAAATAAAAGTTAGAAAGCATGTACACAGACACGTATAACTGTACACGAATGTCCAAAGCAAACCCAAACCAACGAATAAAAATGAACTCATTCTTATTGTACAAATATAACCAGTTTGCATTGTCTAGTAATGTGATCACATTACACATGTGTGAATTTGTGGAGCTGCATTTTAGTGTATATACACACATCTGTACACACAGGGATGTAGGCATCTACTCTGTGCTTTGTATTTTTTTTTCATTAGGATGAACTTTCATCAATGCTCTTCCCTTGACTCTCATCATTTAAAGTCTGCACTATGTACCACTGCCCAACTATTTTATGTCTGTCTGCCTATCACTAATGTTGATGTGTTCAAGGTTTGCTTCCTCCAACAGCATAGGTACACAATATTTTTAGCCTTAAACATAGAGCTGAAAATCATTTCACATGCTTGAGGCTTGTATGAATATTTCTTTACAATTTCAGTGTGCACAAGGCATATCCTTCCAAAATTACCAATCGCTCAAGTTTGGTTTCTTTCCAACTCACCATCCTAGAGAAAAGAGTTTGGATGATTTATCTGGAAATCCAAGTTAGGAACATAAAATAAGAGAAACTAAGAGTTGCTAGCTTGGGACCTGTGGTTTAGCACAAGGAGATTTCAGAGAGACTAGAATATGATTCAACTGTATCAGAGATGCCAGGCAGTTGGGGTTTAAATTTCCTCCCATAACAGTTTGAGAATTACCACTGACAAATTAGTCCACTGCCCTCTGAAGACCAAGTAAACAGCTGTGACCACAGAATGTTCATAAGTATTAACCTAGGGAGCCATTAGAACTTATGAGAACTGTTCAGAGTGACCCACAGGGTGGACCAAGAAACACCTGTGAACACATGATATTCATATGTATTGGCACAAGGAACCAATAGCACTTACAGGAACCGTCCAGACTGACCCACAGGCGACCAAGGAGACTCTCCTTTCCTTGGTTTCATAGTACTTTGCTTTTCTGATTCTCAGAAATCATCCACTCTCCACCATTGTTCTTTCTTTGTAACTCTCTGACTCTTTTGACAGCCTGGAATCTACATACAAAAACTTAGCCACTGCTGTCTTTTTCTCTGTTACAATCTTCAAGCCATCATCTATCACTGGCTTTCATCACTCATTTTCGTATTTCAATCCCATTGCCTATGATCCAACTGAGGTAACCTGGCAAACCTCACTCCTTAGCTAAAGCCGAATCTTCTTCCACTCAGTACATGTCTGCTTTCTTCTACACCATCCCTTCCTAACCTAGTCTCTAATATCCACACTTATCCTCACACTCAGATGGTTATAACAACTTCCTGTGTAAAACAAACAGACCATGGTGTCTCTCCACGGCAGTAAAATTCAAACTAGGACATGTATGTGGAACCATTCTTGGCATAGCTGAAATTAAACTAACTTGATAACTGTAAAAAAATTAAAATAAAACAGACCAAAAAAAAAACCCAAAACAAAAGACAAATAAACAAACAAACAAAAAAACCCAAACAATTTAACACACTCAGAAGGAAACTCTACAAGCTCTTCCAAAAGCAGCCACCCTCACCTATCATCTCCCAATAGTAAGGGATCGAGCCTGGAGACCATTTACCCCCACCCATGCAGGAATTTTGGCTGTCCTACCCTTACTCTGCTATCCTCACCTGCTGTGAGTTAATGAGTGTAATGACCATGTCATATCTTTAGACATCATTTTTGTAGCACTCCTTTTCATCTTCCAACTCTTTCAAAATCTTTTGTCTCCTCTTCTATGATTCTGTTATGTTTGAGCCTTTGATGATGGTGGTAGTGGTGGTAAGATTTAGGAACCCTGTTTTAGGGCTAAGCACTCAGTCTCTTACTTTCAGTACCAGGACCACTTACCATCTTTTCATTGACTGCTATTCATTGCAGGGGGTGGGGGGTGGTGGAGGGGGGTGGGGGGTGGGGGGAAGCTTCTCTTACCACAGTCGATATCAGCACCAGTGTATAGGTATAAACATAAGTATTTAGAGAACATTTTGATAACTTGAACATTTAGTAGAATAACAATAGCAGGGTCTTCCCTAAGGCCTATGACCAGACATGACATTCCTTCTTGTGGAACAGGACTGCAAAAACACTTAGAAAGTGATTAGTTACCTCATAATGGTGATACCACTATTGTATCTACAGGTACATTTTGTCTGCCAGATCAGTATTGTAGTATACAGGGTCCAGCACTGGGTACATCCATTGATATCTTTTCTCCCCCAGCAGCTTGAACAGAACCATTTTTAAAAATTTTTTTATTAGATATCTTCTTTATTTATATTTCAACCCCTTTCCTCGTTTCCCCTCTGAAAACCCCCTATCCTATTTCCCCTCCCTCTGCTCACCACTCACTCCTGCTTCCCTGTCCTGGTATTCCCCCACACTGGGGCATCGAGCCTTCGCAGGACCAAGGGCCTCTTTCCAAGGCCATCCTCTGCTACATATGCGGCTGGAGCCATGGGTCCCTCCACGTGTTCTCTTTGGTTGGAGGTTTTAGTCCCTGGGAGCTCTAGCAGGGTCCGGTTGGTTAGCATTGTTATTCTTCCTATGGAGGTGCAAACCCCTTCAACTCCTTCAGTCCTCCATTGGGAACCCCTTGCTCATTCCAATGGTTGGCTGCAAGCATCCACCTCTGTATTTGTCAGGCTCTGGTAGAGCCTCTCAGGAGCCAGCTATATCAGGTTCCTGCCAGCAAGCATTTCTTGGCATCTGCAATAGCTAGCGTTTGGGTTTGGTGTCTGTTTATGGGATGAATCCCTAGGTGGGGCAGTCTCTGGATGGCCTTTCCTTCGGTCTCTGCTCCACACTGAAGTTGGATGAACTAGTCTTCATTTAGAACCCATCAGAACCTTCAGAACTCAATGATGGAAAACTGCAGGATTTACCTGGTTCTGAACACATAATCTTATATTTTTTTACTTCATTGTCCATTTGGGCTTTGTCTTTGCTGATATTCATATTTTTTTTTACTAGCTTATCTGCTAAGCAATTTCTTATAATTCTACTCCTGAATCTTCCCTGACTACCTTCTTTAAAACTCTGATCTCCACGCTCCTCCTTTTCTTCCCACTCCTATCTGTCTGAGCCTCATTTTGTTTCATGATTTTGTCTTTGTTTTCTTTTTTCGTCCTGTTTTACTATAGCACCTACCATCAACATATGATACAATGTTTGTATATGGAATTCATTTATATTTTATTACTACTTTTTCTTTTTGTCCTAGAATGTAAGTTTTATTTTATTCTTAAAGAAACTTTTGCTTCAGGAGCTAATTCTCCTCCCAAAGAAGAAGTTATCAGTACCTGAAAGAGTGCACAACTTATTTCTTCTACATTTTCCTTCCTACTTACTTCCCTCAGATATTTCCACATTTGTTTTCTGTTTTCTATGTGTGTTTTGCTACCAATATCAATCATTCACCTGAGATGTGTGATTGATTAGGTGCATGCACTGGTCTCCAGTGTCAAACATGTCCAGACTCCCTCCTTCCCTTCCTTTCTCTCTCTTCTCCTGCTCCCCTTTTCTCCCCTTTCCTGCCCTCCCATTCCCTTCTTTTCATTTTTTCTCTTTCCTTTCATTCCTTCATGATATAAATGGTCACATATAACTAACATAAAAAGACTAACAGGAGCCAGCAAGATGGCTCAGCAGGTAAAGCCACCAAGCCTGATGACCAGAGATCAGTCCTAGGACCCATATAAAAGTGAGAGGAGATATTCACAAAATTGTCCTCTGAACTTCACATGCACATGTGTGCCACACACAATAATGAAAGGAATGTAATACAAAATATATTTTTAAAAGACTAACAGACTTCCAAGGTACTTTCCCAGGAGCTTGAAATTTAATTATAAAACTAAAATGCCATCTGATATGGGACAGAGAGTCTCTGATCTGGTATCATATGTATGTAGGGATGGATGTCTTAATTATTACAGACTTAGAGAAAAGTCTTTTGGGAGAGGTAAGAATTTTAACCCTGAAGCTTGGGGAAGTATATTGTTTAGGGCAATTAATATTATTTTGGCCACGCACAAATCCCCAGATAATACAGTTAAACACAGTGAGTGTTTGTTGTTTATATTCGCTTGCTGGTGACAACTGAGGTTCTTTCTGGTCATTACATCTCACACCTGGCAATCATGATCTTGTCAGTATGCCTGTAATACCTTCCTTCCTATTACTAGCCAGCAGTAGAGAAAGCTTCTTTTAGGTAACTTAATTTTCAGTTCCAGAAGCCACAGTTGTTTCTGCTGTGTACCGTCAGTGGAACCTAGACAGCAGGACTCACTTGCCTACATGGAGGTTGGTTATTTGGTGAAGATAAGGGGTCTCTGCTGGGGATATATGCAGACAGAGGTAGAGAGGGCAAACAAGTTAGTGGCAGACAAGGCAGAGAGCCAGGAGGGACAGATGGCTCAGGAAGGAGCAGTAAAGAAGCCAGGCTGTGGGAGCTGAGAGGGATTGCAGAATGACTTTGCCTGACTCCACAATGGTATTTTTCTTAGACAACTACATGGTTAATGGTGAAAACTTGGGAATAGCCTAAAGGCTAATCAAGTATGTAAAATTACTCATTATCTACTGCAGAGAGAAATCGTTGGTTCTATTGGTTGCTCTTAGCTTGCTTGAGGATATTTGTGATATATGAATTTTAAATTTATGGTCATGTTAGACAAAATGTTTTAAAAATATTCATATATTTATTTTTATGTGTATGGGCTTGCAGGAGTTTGTGCACACTGCATGTGTGCAGGCCCCTGTTTACTCCAGAAGAGGTCAACAGACTCCCTGAAACTAGTGTGATAGGTGGTTATGAGCGATCGAGTGGGTGCTAAGAATTGAACACAAGTCCTGTGCAAGAGAAACAAATGCTCTTAAAATATTATTAGTGGATTGGAGATGCAATCCACTAATAATATTTTATCATGTATTGTATCTTTACCTATACTAGTAAATCTACCAAAGAACTAGCACTTAAAGCCATATTTATGCAGTTATTTCAGTAAGCATTTACAAAACATCTACTAATGCAGGTATCATAGTCAGCTGTCAGTACACACTAAGGAAGCACAATACTTGATACTCAAATAACTAATATTCTAGTTGGAAAATTTAATAATAAACAAGTAAAAATATAAATAAATACACATTTTAGATAGAGCTAGAAGTGAGGGTGAATAACTGAAGAATGGGTGCTTAACTTGAATAGCCTCAAAGAAGGGAACCTTATCCAGGGTCTTGACTTGTTCTCAGTCTGTGAGGCATGAGGGGGAGAAGTATTTTAGACAGAGGGATCGGAGGCATGAGCCTCATTATTACCTGACAAACCAGAACATTCCTGAGATTGGCATGGAAATGTATAGCTCTGTTGAGAAGACAAAAACATCTATTAATCAGACAAACAGGTGTGATTGGGATTACACATTTATTAATGAGGCAATGACCCTTTGAAAGTGAGAAATTGCATTGCAGCAATGGTCATAAATAGGTCTGTTTACAAGGAGGACTGTGACCTTAGAGCTGACACGATAGCACAGTGTGTCTTTTGAGATTACAATGAGTGCAATTCTGACTCTAATGGGCTCCAGGCAAAGATCATAAAGGAAACTTCATGCTTACCCTTTTCTCTCAGATATCTGCAGCTCATAGGTATAGTGTTACTCAAAAATATTTCTGGTATAAAAAAATAACACAAAAGAAAATTTCAGAGATAGATTTAGACAAGTGTTGCATAGCTACAAATATAACCAGTACTTACTTTCTTTTTGTCTCTTTCTCTTCTGCTAGTTCTTCCTCTGTTTTTTTCCTCTGGTCTGCTGTCTTTTCTCATATAGGCAGGCCCTGTCTTCTCTGTGATTGGGCTTTATGCAGCTACTCTGAGGCAAATCTCTTCTGTCTCAAACATCCTGCAGACTCCAAAGAAGTAATAACTTATTCTGTGTTTTGATGACAGTATGCCAAAAAACAAAAAAAGAAGAAGAAGAAGGAGGAGGAGGAGGAGGAGGAGGAGGAGGAGGAGGAGGAGGAGGAGGAGGAGGAGGAGGGGGAGGAGGAGAAAAGAAGAAAGAAACCCAAACCAAGGCCTTATTCCATCGTCTCTGTAAATATGAAGAATTGCCACATAGAACTTCAATATCCAAAGAGAACACATTAGTGTGTGTTAAACAGGCTCAGTGACAAAGTTGTAGTTTATGTCTCAGACTGGCCAGACCCAGATTTCACTGTTACAAACTTCTGGATACCTGGTGGCATTGTCTTAAGTCTCTTTAATTTCAGACTATAGTGCTTTTATGGCAGATGAGAATCCTTCTTACTCTGGGAAAGGTTTTGATGGGCAGTGGTGTTAAGTCCCCTGTTTTGAAAGCAAGGCATCCAGAAAGAATAAAGACATGAGATTCTTCTTTAAGCTGAGGTCTTCTGCAGAGAAGACAGAAAAAGTGATATCAACTTGGGAGCAACTTCGCTCTATTTCACATCTATCAAACTTTTACTCCATGCTAAGGAATGAACTAAATATTTTACGCAAACCAATTTGTTTAACAAGAGAAGCAATATAAGTTTCTTCTTGCACACTAGGAAACTGAGGCTTTGGAAAGCCATTTGTTTGATGCCCCACAGTTGACAAAGCTCGGAGGCATAATTCAGTTCCATGCAGCTGATTCCATAGTCCAAGTGTGAGCCACTTGCTCATGCATGGTAGCTATCTTTCCTCTCCAGAAGCCCTCCAGGGGAAGCACTGTGATTTCTACTTTATGAGGATGGAAACCGAAGTAGGCAAGTTTAATGTTTAGAAGCTAAAGAAACTGCTCCATTGGTAAAGTGCCTGCCATGGAAGCATGAGGAACTATGTTCGGATCCCCCATTTCCACATCCCACATGCCATGTGGGGCTGGACATGGGAGCTAAAACGCCAGTGCTGGGGATAGAAAGATAGGAAAGTCCCAGGGAGGTGAAATTTAGCAAGCTTTCTTCTACAAAAGACTAGTCTTCAGGTGCAGCAATTCTCTGTCTCAAGTGATAAGATAGTGTTGATTGAAGGAGACACCTGATAATGACCTCTGGCCTCCATAGGCATGCATGCTCATGTGTGCACCCAGATGAACAGGCACATATACTACAACCTACTATCCCTACATAGAGTTAAAACACCATTGGATATTTAAGGTTATCTTTTGCATTTCTACTGAGGCTCCTTGAGTGCCACATGCATCCCTCCTCGGAGGACTTTCTGAATACGGTCCATGAATGAAGCAGTGTGTGGAGATTTCTGAGACTTTGTGAGAAAACTTCAAGTAAACTAGGACAAGAATCTTGTAATTTCTGTTCATCCATAACATGGGTTGTTCTTGGAATGTGCCCCTTCCAGATATAGCAAGTTTACTTGCTATTATTTGTTAATATGGCTCTATGGAAAATATCTCTTTGCCACATGCAGCCTATCCTTGTCATTGTAAATATCACTCAAGTGACTCTTAATAACCCTCAAAGTATAAGACTGTCAGATACTCTGAATAAGTTAGCTATTGCATGAGACTTTATAGTCTACCTAGTTTTTAGGCCTGCTCCCCCAGGTTCATGCTGCGAACTAGAATGGTAAACAAGAGGCACCACCACAATCAGGGACCTGAGTCGACTACAAGATAAGGGTGGGGACTCTCAGAGAAGGTGAGTGAGCACAGTGGGCAGAAACCAGGAAGGCTTTTCATTATGCCAAGCTTGTGCATCATTTCTTAAGAGAGGAGGAGTACAAATATCAAAACCACAGCTTTTAGATTGCGTATAAGTTGTTTATGATTATAATCCCTGGTTTCCATAATAAGGGGCTTTAGTTAAAAAATGGAACCAAGTCTGTAAGAATATGGAAAAGGCATATAATAAGAGCAGATATCCTGGGTCCCTTGTGCATTAAGTTGGAATACTATCAAAATGCTTAAGGAAGATAAGAAGAATATTAATTATGAGCAAGAGAGGGCTAATTTCTTGAATGAATATAAACTGGATGGTCAAACCTTAAAATTGAAGAAAGAGGCAAAAGTAGATTTTTCTGCACCACTGCCAACCATGGCAATAATGATGACTCCCCTAACTCCGTTGCTGGAGTGGAGTCTCCTTTAGATATGTGTCCACATTGTCTGAAAATGATCCTGCAGCACTGAGATGAGAGATTTGTTAATATATTTAATACTGAATCCGCTCCACTTTTTGATGAGGACTTAGGAGAGCCTATGGCAAAGCTAACTTTACAACCTAGGGGAGCTAGGGCATGGCAGGGAAACAGGATTCATATAGCAATTCCTCCCTCATGAGGTGCCCTTGTTGTTTCCAGTGAAATTAAAAAAAAATCAAAATTTCTATATGCACTAACCAATCTGTTTAAAACTCTAGATGGTGAGATGGCATTGGACAGCTCTCATATATTATCTCAAGAGGCAAGAGAAGAACTACAGCTATTTGAATCCAGACTAAAAGAAGCATTTGTATATCATGGTATGCTACAATACTGTTAAACTTACTTATTTTCCCCATTTAATCGTTTCCTGCATGTATTATAGCACAGAGGATAAACCTTGGGAATGGATCTATTTACACCATGACAGCCATAAAATACTAACTGCTTGCTTTACTCTTCTTGCTCAATTAGTAAATCAGGAGAGAGTCTGATGTCGACAACTATATGGATTTGATTCTTGTTGTATTGTATTACCCTTAACTAACAATCGGTTTTTAAGAGCATTACAGAACTCTATGGATTTTCAAATTTCATGTGCATATTACTATGGAAGGATAGAAAATCATTATCCAGCTGGTAAGCTATGGGATTTTTTTTCATATAAACTGATATTGAACTGATATTGTGATTACAAACATTGTCTAACCTCCGATTCCTTAGGCAGATACTCACATAATGGTAAAAGAGGGATGCATGGTACAGACAGACATCTATTAATACTTCCTTTTCCTTAGCCTAACAGGTGAAACTGGTTATTTTAATTCATCTGTTACAGTTAATTCATATACCCTTAAATATAGTTTCAAATTCTTTTTTCTTTTATAGGATTATTTCCAGCAATAGACTCACACTCATAAACACTCTAAACTCCCTGGTTTTATTGCAAAAGGAAAAAAGCAAGTTGTCTTAGGGTTTTACTTCTGTGAACAGACATTATGACCAAGGAAATTCTTACAAAGGACATTTAATTGGAGCTGGCTTATAGGTTCAGAGGTTCAGTCCATTATCATCAAGGTGGAAACATGGCAGCATCCAGGTAGACATGGGGCAGGAGGAGCTGAGAGTTCAACCTCTTGATCTGAAGGCCACTAGAAGAAGACTGGCTTCCAGGCAGCTAGGATGAAGGTCTTAAAACCCACACCAACAGTGACACACGTCCTCTAACAAGACCAAACCTACTCCAATAAGGCCACACCTCCAAATAGTGTTATTCCCTGGGCCAAGCATATTCAAACCACCATACTGATGCATTAGCCTGTCCTATTTTTATTTCTCCATAAGGAAGTTGGGAGGGGGCATGCATCTGTCATTGCAGACGCATCTCCCAAAACATCATGGAATCTCTTTGTTTCTCCAATCCTGGGCCATTGATGACAGAAGGCAAGGAAACAGAGGAAGTCACCAGAAAGAGAGCAAACATCCAGATCAAAGGCAAAGAGATATTGGCCATATCACCAGAGGTCAAGTGTGTCCACCTGGGGCCAAGTTAAGGCCCTATGCACTTTACTAATCACTCTGTGTTTATAACTGGACATTGGCACTGTAATAGACTAATTCATTAATCTGGAAAAGGGACTGAGTTTAATTTTTCCTTGGGATTTAAGTCATTTCTTATTTGTATAGGACATCATAACATTTGTATTCCTATTAAAAGTGAATATAGACTTATGTTCTACAAGATACTAGAATTACTAGTCATATGGGTTTCTTTTCAAGCTACTCTTGAGATTTTTCGAATCATTATAATAATGTAAGAGTATCGGTCATAGTTTGGATCTCTATTCTTGGTGGCAGAGTATTTCACACAATGCTTTCACTATTCTATTATAATCTGCTTGCTTATATTCATGCATTAAATGACAATTAGATGTATTTACAACATCTCAAATTGCAACGATTCTGGATATCCTGGTATTAAAAAATAAAAAGGGAGGATGTGTTGGAATATGGTTCATGAATGAACCTGTATGGGGAGATTTCCAAGACCTTGTGAGAAAACTCCAAGTAAACAATTTCTGTTTCTCCATAACATGGGTTGTTCTTGGAATGAGCTTTCATACCCCTCCTATGTGTAGCAGATAGGATTAAGTTTAGTTTAGACTGTTCATTATAACTGGCTATTATTTGTTTATATGCTTCTATGGAAAAAAAACATGTTTTTGCCATGTCAACTTGTCCTTGTGACTGTAAACTTTACTCAGGGTGACTCTTAACTCTTGGAGTATAAATTGTTTGATGCTCTGCATAAAGTTAACTATTGCATGAGAATTTAGTCTGCCTTAATTTTTGGCCCTGCTCTTCCAGGTTCATACTATCAACTAGAGTGGTAACAGAGGAACACTGTCCTTTCTATCTTGTTATCTCCAAATCTCCTCCAGACAAGCTTTTATGTTGTTGGGTATATATTTCTTGGTAGTAGAATCTTGTTTACCTGTATTAATCACCAAACTAGAAGTCATTTATTGAGATTTTAATGTCTAGAGCTCAGAACTAAAAGAGATAGCTGTATCAAGTGAGGGTTTCTGACCAAATGTATAAAAGTGAGGATGTGATTGGTTCAAGGTAAGTTGACAGGACCATTTCTACTGTAGATATGAGGCAGAATATGGCCAGAGGTATCTAGAAGAGTCCAGGGTAGGGAGAGAACATAGTATACTGGACAAGGCCGGCCCACTGAACTGGGCCATGAGAAGAAAGCAAGAGGGAAAGAGAGGACCAAGAAAGTCCATGGGTCAAATGGAAGAGTTCTGTATGAATCTAGGGCAAAGGGAGTCTATGAGCTAGAAAAGTTTAGGGTAGGAAGCAGGGTGAGAAAAGCTGAGAAGAGCCGAAGTACTGAGTGAGCCTGGAAGCCAGCTTGCACTATGGTATGCTAATAGGCAACAGATACACATTTGCCCCTAGTTCTTTTGGCTCTAACAATAGGAAGATAAAGTGGGGGAGGCCTGCCCTCATGGAGCAATAGTCTTAATTAGGAAGGAATGAGAGAGTCTTGTGATGGAGTAAATGTCATTATAATTCACAGTCAAAGGCATGCATGGTGTGAGTAGCAAGATCAGAGGGGAAACTGGAACAGAGTCACTGCTCCCTCCCCATCATCAAAGCCTTCCTGGATTCCTCAGAGGAGAACTCTTTCCAACTTTCCTGGACACTTCCCTGCACCCCGATTAATATTCCTTACCTGCCCACATTTGTCAGAAACATTGGAGTATTAAAAACAGTCCAGCAAATTAAGTTAAGACGTTTTTGTCTTTGGGTTTTTCTGTGACTTAAGCTCCAGTATTGAAACCATGGGAGAGGTCACAGGCAATAACAAAAGCAACTAAGAGGTCAGAGTGGAGGCATAGGCACTCCTCTACAGCATCTTCTTGCCCAGAGACTTAATCTTTCCAATCAGGAGGTGGTTGCCTTTCAGACACTCAGTAGCATCCCCTGACACCTGTACTTGACTATTCTAACCCGTATGGGTCTGTGGGGTGAGATGAGGGAGGAAAGGTTCAAGAACATGAGATCACTGCTGAGAACCAAAAATAAATTCGAAAGATTTGAAGGAAAAACGCAGTGATACAACTGAACAGCACAGAAAGTCTGACCTACCTCCCACCCTATCCCAACATCCAATCTTGTAGTAGTCTGTGGCTGGGGGTACCAGGGAAAGCATCATCAATGTCCGTGGCTGGGTACCAGGGAAAGCATCATCACCTGGGCTATGGCTGGGGTAGCAGGGGAAATTATCATCACCTGATCTGTGGCTGGAGCAGCAGGAGAAGCATTGTCACCTGGGTTGTGGCTGGGTAGCAGGGGAAATTATCATCACTTGATCTGTGGTGGGGGGCAGCAGGGGAAATCATCACCATTGTTTTATCTTTCATCCTCCAGTCAAATGTCAGACACAAATCCCATGGGACCAAAAGGTTAGGCTGTGGTAAATGCCCTCTGTCTCCAATCAAAGGTGACAGAGAGAAGATAAATAGGCTTGATAACCTTGAGAAATTCCATTTCCTGAACAGCTTTCAGCATGTGTTTCATGAGGGTTGTCCAGAGTCACTTTCCTGTCCCTTTTGCTGTCACCTGATAAGGTCAAGGCATCTAGTTGTCAGAGACAATTCCCTGTGAAGAAACTACAAACCACCTTTGGCTATGCTGGTAGACCTTAGAAATGCTCCCAAGAGCTTTTAGTTCCCCTCTCTGGGGCTTTCCGGTCTGTGACAAGGAACCCAGCACCAGTCTTCAAGCATCACAGGACTGCTGGCCAAACAAAGACAGGATTCACCCACACTGTGATTCAGCTAGGCCTTTGCAGAGAAAAAAGCCAACAGCAGACAGGATCTAAGGCCACAGGCTAAGGTGTGGCTCCATAGTAGAGCCCTGGTTTAATAAGTGCAACTGCAAGGCCTTGCTTTAATGAGGTGGGTGGGGAGGGAAGGAAGGAAAGGATTTGGGGAAGGGAAGGAGGGCATGGAGACTAACAAGCAGGGAGGAAGGGAAGGAAGAAGGAAGAAAAGGAAAGAAGAAATGGAGAAAGTGGGGGAAGGAAGGCAGACAAGGGAAGGAGGGAAAGAAGAATCTATAGTCACATCAAGGGAAAGGAGGAGGATTTGACTCTGATTCTGAGGTAGGAGACTTGCTATTATCATTTAAGGCACTGCCTTTTGGACCTGCTTTCTTGCTACAGCGTTGACAACATTATTTATGTATCAGCATGTGCATTGTGACATCTAAAGTTTTACCTGCTTGAGAATACCAAGATCATAGCAAATATTAAAACATAGTTCCTGAATCTGTGTCCCCATTGTCTAAGGAGTAGGGATGGGGCAGGCCCAGGAGAATAAGCAGAAAACCAAGTTGTGGCTTCTGGAGAGTTGTGCACAGGCTTTTCATTTTGCTGCCAAGTTTGAACTTCCATGGGGCCCATTGCACCAAACTTGATTTTAAAAGTTGCGTGCTATGCATCTAACAGTGGCTCATTAAAGGTTATACAGGAGGCTGAGGGATGGATGAGTGACAGACTTACTTCAGGATTGGTAGTTATTTTCCCCAAGAGGTGGCTAATCAACCATAGCAGGTTATGTCTACTGACCACGGGGGTGACCCTGTCCAACCATGACAGCAGCAAACTGCCTTGAAGTACGTCAGCCTGAAGCTCATTTCCATCTGAGTCTCCTCACAAGCTGTGATCTCTGCATTTTTCACAGTCCTGTCCTCTCCTGCTCCTGCCTGAGCCGGCTGATGCTGGTTGGACGTGGAATCTCTCTGGCTGTAAGATTACTGATGACTGACAGCCCTTCCCTGAGAACACTGGGTCTGGCTGTAGCTTGGCTGTGCATGGATGGCTCCCGATGACAGGATTAAGCACTGACATTTCTCCAGGGACAGCCCATGTTCAGGATGTGTGTCTGAGATACTGTCAGACATGGCAGCCAAGGGATGGCATGTGGGAGTGACGCCTCCTGAGAATGGACAGGATCACAGAGACAAAGCACAGGGTCCATTCCTTACTAGTTCCTGAATTCCTTGTGGTTGAGGCATGCCTCTAACCCTTGTCTGTCTGGCCAAGGTATTGGTAGGAAGTGAAAGATTCTGTCTTTACCTCCTTTACTTGAATGGTGCTTGTCCTGTAATTAATCATGTTATACCCTAAAAACTAGATGGATGCCTTTGTAGACCTACAAAACCCACTAATTTAGGTCCAAGGATTCAATTTTCTGACATCAGTGCTTCACAAGAAGTATAAGGAATACAGAACTAGGTTGGAATGATGGCTTTTCCTGATTGTCAACTTGTCTACATCTGGAATGAACTACAGTCCAGAAATGGAGGGTACACCTGTGATCCAGATCTTGAGGCATAGTAGACATGAAAAGCTTAGGCCCAGGCAAGATAGTACACACCTTTAATCCCAGGAGACAGAGGCAAGCAGATCTAGTTCAAGGCCAGGCTGGGACAGAGCAAGTTCTAAATCCAGTGTTGTGGTACATACCTTTAATCTGGGCCATATCTTCTGCTAGAGGCCTATATAAGGAAAATGGATGAAATAAAGCTCTCCTCTTCGCCTGCTTGCAATTACTTGCCAGCACATCTGTTGGAACCTACTTCTGTTTATTCCAGCTTATACAGAAGGCCAGGTGAAACACCCAGCCTTGTGGGACTGAGAAACTACTAGATTCTTAGATTTCTCATTCATAGCTGCCCATTGTTCCATTAGTTGGACTGTAAGTCATTCCAATAAATTCCCTTAATATATAGAGACATTCTATAAGTTCTGTAGAGAACCCTGATTAATACAATAGAGAACTAATTAATACTGTAGAGAACTCTAGAGAACCCTGATTAATACAGAAGGTAAAAGAATGCTTATGGCTTTCAGAACCATAAATACATAGTTTTAGGTTACCAGTGGAAGCCTTGGCCCACTGAATTCATAAGTGCAATAAAAACAAAAATTTTTAATACTTGACAAGAAGGATTCAGGAAAAAATTCTAATCTTAGGTAAGTCTTTGACAAGGCTAAGAAAGATCTTGATTTTTTTTTCTACTTTTTAAGGGACAAGAGAGTTATCCATTTCTCCATGATGGCAGTCTTAAACAGGGTTAGTTAGACCTAGAGGAAAGTGCTTGGGCTCCTTTGTTGTGCCTGGAAGGTTTGAATTAGAAGTAGGAGTCAGGAGGTAGCCTCTGCTATTAGCACCCTCCTGTCCACACACCCTGCGTCTGCACTGCTGCTTTCCTAACCTTCCTGCCCTCTGTCATGACCTGTAGCCTTTTACCTCCCCCAAGCAACTATTCCTTTTCATTTGCCAACTGGAGTAGTGGTTTCTCCGAAGAAAAGAAGTGAGGCCTTCCAAAGTGAAGCTTCTGATTACTGTTACTAAAGCTAATGACAGGAAACAAGAATTGAACCAATACCTTTGCCTTAGAAGAAAGTGGGTGGTTCCTGTCCCCTAGTACTCTCTCACCCTGATCAACAGATGGAAAGTGACTTTGTCATATCTGGGAAGGGCTGAGCCATGCAAGTAGCCTGTCTTCATGCTGTGGGGTTCCCCACCCCACCATGCTGTGCTAGTTAAAGTTATTGATGGTCCTCTTCTTATCTTGGTCACCTTCTTGAAATCTTTAGAATCTGGTGTGTCTTCC
The DNA here is from genome assembly GCA_019843815.1 of Montemys delectorum. Taxonomy (NCBI): domain Eukaryota; kingdom Metazoa; phylum Chordata; class Mammalia; order Rodentia; family Muridae; genus Montemys; species Montemys delectorum. Next base: position 9,015 of record JADRCD010147855.1, on the reverse strand, counting down.
AGAAATCCTAGCATTAGTACAAGACCGTTGCCAGGGATTCCTGTAGACAAATGGTCATTAACAATTGTACTGTGGTAGAGGCAGTTCACGGTGATACTTCAGTTTGAGACACAGAAGCCAGAGAAGCAGAATGCATTCCTGAAATCAAAAGGATGATCAGGCTCGCAGACTGTTGGTTCTGGTCTGTCAGTTGTCTGTAGTTATTCTCCATGTTCCATGAACTCCAGGTTCCCTGACAAAGCTATAATTCCAAGTTCAGTTACCTGGGGATCTTGCAACTCATTTTTTCTCTATCTTGTTTTCTATAATCTCTGTGCCTTCATCTACATTGGCCTCTTCTCCCAACATCACTTTACATTGTTCAGTTTGCTTTAGGAAGATGCATAGAATTGGGAGAATAGAAAATAAACTAGTTTCCTTGCCATTGTAGCCTGAGGGAGGCCATTAAGAAGCAACTCATCCTGGAGATATTTCTAATGAGCCAGCTATAATTGTGGCTGAAATTTTAATATCAAAGGTTAAAGAATCATGGTTTCTGTTATACTTTCTTTTATTTGCAATTACCATTGGGAAGAGAACATATTAGGCCAGCTCAGGGCAGTACTCCTTAACCTAAGCTGCTCTTCACAGTGGTAAGCTATTGAAATGTACTATTCTGGACTCCAAGGATGCAAAATAAAAAAAATAAAGTGAATGACATGGACAGGCAGGAGCCCAGTAGAAGCTAAATAATGTTTAGATGAGGGGTAGACTAAAATACTGAGGTAGAAGGGCTTCCCAGCTTGAGAATTCTAGTTGTTAAGTTTAGATTCAAGAAAAGCAGAAATGGATGTGTTATGTGTGGTAGGAAGCTGGATAAATCTGAGGGCTCTCTCTTAAAGGCCTAGACAATGGCTTTGAGAATAAGAAAGAGTAGGAGAGCAGGATTATAAGATTCGGGTTCATCAGGACTGGGTTAGAACTTTCAAATTACTTCCTTAACTTGGTCATGCAATTCTCTTCTGGCCTATGACAAACCATAAAATGGAATGATTGTCATTGATGTCCTGCCTTTGACTGTTACAGCTATGCTTCCCCACGTTGCAAGTTTACCTTGGGCAGTCTGTCCAGGTGCAGCTGCCTTTTGCCTTCACCTTTCACCCAGAAGTATGGCTCCGAATGATCTTCTCTTTTTCCCACCTGACTCTCTTCCTAAGCACCAACCCTTTTAGATCTTCGGATCAAGCAGATCTAAACATCATTTTTAACTCTCACTTTACTAGAGGAGCAAAGCCCTAGGAACCTCAACCCTGTGTGGCACCCCTGCTTTGCCCTTTCCCCCTCTCTCTCTGACTCATCCTCCAATCCTAGAAGAAGCTTGGACTCACTTGATAGTTAATGATAGCAAATCAGGAGCCTCCTGCTGCTCATAATGATAACACTTCCTGTAATTTGCATGATAAAATCCAACTGATTTCAGATAGCATTTGTCAGGACAGATAGGTGACACTGCAGCTGGCTCCATGAGGGGAATAAATTACCACCTCAAGTTCCAAGCCAGAGCAGTCATGGATTTGGATTGGCTGACATTCAGTCCTAAACAAAAGCACAAAGTCTTGTCTAATGGAGCAGTGAAAAAGAATATCTAGGAAATATTAACAAGTTTCGCATGGTAATTTATGCAAATACACGCCATAACTCAGCTGAAGAGGTTCAGCCTGTACCTAGAAAAGGGAACTGATACCTCATTACATAGTGGAGGAGTGGGCTTCCATACAAATTAGTATTGGAGAGACCTAGGGTGGCAATTAGTCCTCAGACCACCTGCACCAAAGTCACCACGGGGTTCCCGTTCAGTGCAGGCTTCCTGGCTCTCGTAGATATCCTGAGTAAGAAGCCCTTAGTACAGGACCCGAGAGCCTGAATTTTAATGTAGATTTATTTTTTTTCCCCCAGGTTAGTTTTTATCTAGGCTGAGTTAGTCTTTCTGAGCCAGTACCCATCACAGTCATTCCTGTCTACATCTAGAGGCATATTCAGCGATCACTGTCCTCATTGTGCAAACTGGAGAAGTCATGCTTTTGTTAAGCCCAAGCTGATCTCCTTATTTATAAGGTAAAGGACGGACTGAATTGCTTCATAGGTGTTTCAGGCCAGGATTCCTTTTTGAAACATGACAAAACCATGCATGCAAGTGGATGGATGGGAAGCTGTCCTAGATGGACAACACATTCATGGCTCCCTGGGATTCTGTTGCCTTTTCTGAACAAGATAGGGAGTACTCCTCACTTTCATGTCTGTATCCCCACACCAGCTCTTTTAATCAGGACCTGTGTGGCACCCCTGCTTTGCTTTATGCTTTTTCTATTACCCCTACTAAGGTGTGTCTAGACCCAATTCCCTTTTCTTACCATTGGCTTAGGGTTTCCAAATCCAAAGACTTCTACCTTCAGTTAATTTTTTTTTTTTTCATTAGAAGACTGGCCATATTTTCTACTCAGTGATGTCTCTTCCATCTAATAATTTGTATAGTTTGTACAATATAGCCCAACACTGACAAAGGTACCTTTCTATCATTAGTTCTTAATAAACAGCTACTAAAGAGAAGACCACTGGATAATTCCTTCTTAGAATAAGAAGTGGGATGGCACAACAGAGAGCGGCAGCAAAATGTCATAGTAACTCAACACATAAAACTAATATCTACTTGTCCAAACAGTAGGCTTTTCTGATCTCATGTTTGTTTCTTCCTAGGATGGTTTGTATTGATTGTCCATTTGTTAGGGTCTAGAATTAACTAGGAGACAACCCTCTGGGTATATGTCTGTGAGATGTTTATTAAATTAAGTTAATTGAGGTGGAAAGGCCCATCTTAAATAGGGGTTGCATCATAGGCAAAGTGAAAGGTAGAAAATTAACTGAGCACCTGCATTCATCTCTCTCTGATTCTTGACTGCAGACACACTGTGACTAGCCCCCTCTAACTTGGGCCACTATGCCCTTCCTGCCATATAGACAATAATTTGAAACTAAAATAAACCCTTTATTCTTTAAGTTGCCTTGGTCAGATATTTTGCCAGACAGATGAGAAAGTAACTAATATAACTAGTATCTATGAAGAGTTAAGAATATATACATTTTTATTTCAGGGAACTAGGTTTAGATAAATTATATTTAAACAACTAGTTATGCCAAAGAGCGTCTAAGGATGGACTCCAGTCTGTACCAGGCTTGTCTTACAGTATACCCTATGACATGTCTCAGCCTTTGTTTCTCACGGGAAAATTCAGTGAAAGATTAACCAAATATTTCATCTAAGTAGTACTCGCTCTCCACCACTTCACTGTTTTTATCCATCTGAAAGTGTTTTCTCATTTTCCTAAATGGTTAAAAGCAAGACTGAAACTTGTTTTTATCAGATTTCATTAGAGCACCTGCTCTGCAGATGGCTGGGGCCAGGGGCTCAGAACCACCTGCTCTGCAGTTGGCTGGGGCCAGGGGCTCAGAACCACCTGTTCTGCTGTTGGGTGGGGACAGAGGCTCAGAACTACATGCTCTGATGTTGAGTAGGGACAGAGGCTCAGAACCACTTGCTCTGATATTGGGTAGGGACAGAGGCTCAGAACCACTTGCTCTGCTGTTCGGTGAAGATAGAGGCTCAGAACCACGTGTTCTGCAGTTGGCTGGGGCCAGGGTCTCGGAACCACCTGTTCTGCAGTTGGCTGGGGCCAGGGTCTCAGAACCACCTGCTTTGCAGTTGGCTGGGGACAGGGTCTCAGAACCACATGCTCTGTTATTGAGTGGGACCAGAGGCTCAGAACCACCTCCTCTGAAGTAGGTTGGGGACAGGAGCTTAGAACCACCTGCTATGCAATTGGATGCGGACAGGGGCAATTTCCTGAGGATTATTTTCTCTAGGCCAGACATTGTCTTCTTTTATTCTCCCACAACTTTTCCTATTTTTCCCTTTTGCTGTGTTTCGTAGCTGTTTCACATATATTCTTGGCATGTTTTTTTTTCCTGCACATCTCATAAATTCTCAGATTATATATGTCTTAAAAATGGTGAAAGATCACCAAGAAAATGAAAGATATTCTGGGTCAAGGGATCTACCTGGGCAAATAAATGTCCCGTGTTCCTCCTACCATGCTGGTGATTCACAGAGAAAATGGATCCTCCTCAGGCATGAACATCTCAGAAGCTTCCTTCCTTCCTTCCTTCCTTCCTTCCTTCCTTCCTTCCTTCCTTCCTTCCTTCTTTAAATCTGCAGCTCTGTAGTATTATTGCTCCAACATAGCCTTATGCAGAGCAAAGCACTCCGACCATCCCAGACATGATACTAGATGCTAACATGCAATGTCACTTCTCATCAGGAGGGTTGTGGGCACTGTGGGTCCTCAGCATAAAAGTTTTCACCATGATGCCTCCTCTTGCTTCTCACCTGAACTCAGCCAATCACACCACATGAGCAAAAACAAAATCATACTTAGGCAGAAATGTCCCCAGAATGACAGCTGCGTGTGAACAGATAGAGTGGTGGAAAGAGCAGAGGAGAAACCATTTGCATAGGTATAGTACAAAAACATGCCATCAGCCAATCCCTGTATTAAGAGATGTGTAAAGGAAATGTCCTTGTGTTCCCAGCTCCTGAAAATCACACATGACCTCTGTTTTTTTTTTGTTGTTGTTGTTGAAATCTTGCCTCTACCACATGTGAGGCATCATGAACTGTCAGCAGATCCTCAACCTGTAGCTTCACTCATGACGGCTTTCAGGGGGAAAGGGTGTACCCTCCTCAGGAGGCATTACTGGATGGAGTGGAATGATCCCTCTAGCTTTTTGTCCATCCAGTGTGGACCTCAGTCTGAAGCCTTTTTTCCCCATCTGAATTCTCTTCCCTGCATTCCCCCCATCAAGGCCACATGGTATCTCTTTTCTGGTATTTAGCGCACCTTCTTAAGGCTGCAGGAAAGTCCACTTCATCCTTTTCTTCCCCAGGTCTTTTCTGTGACTGTTCTCTTTGCTCCCTACAGGCCCTCTGCAGGGGCTGTCTTTGTTCTTCTCACAAAGGAAGTTGTCAGTATTGAAGGCTCTTTTTGCGGAAGGCAGGGAGGAGGCTCTTGTTTCTCTAAGGCACAATCAGATGCATTCTTTCTGCTACTAGTCTCTTTCAGGCCTGTGACACATGAACGTATGCTGTATGCAAGGTATCATATATTCATAGGGTTTGGGTAGTATGAATGTGGTGGGGGATGGGGATGGGAATATTCACCACAGGATGAAAATGAGGCAGAAACAAAGGAAAAAGAAGGAAGTGAGCAGAGGAGTCTGAACAGGGCAACCATTGGGAATGGTGCAAGTACCCCCGGGAGCTCTGGCTAATGCTTGGGTTCCTGCCTGTTTCTGCCTTTAATGTCAGAATCCTCTGGCTCAGGGGATGGCTGAGCAGTGCTGTCTAGTGTGACATCCAGAATGATATCTGTCAGACACCCTTTTGGGCTTCTTGGGGGACTGATTAAATGAGTTCTGTCAGAATAGAGACAAGCAGTGCCTACTTGCTGTGGCAGGGTTGCCAGCCCCAGGAGCTATAGGCACCACCTGCTGTGTCACCTGGGCACTCTCACCAGGTGCCGAGCTTGGCACCCAAGGGCAGCGACTCAGCCTTCACTTCTCATTTGTCACCCCTATTTCATCTCTGTCTGAGTTAAAGTGGTCTGGTGGCAGAAAGGTGAGATGGTGACCCTGCTGCAGGCTGGATGCCAGTTCACACATCACCATCAGGACCCCTTTGGCTTTGCCCACTTCTTTGTACCCTTGTAGTTTCTTAGAACACTCTTTGATGAGGCAATTCTGATTGACTAGAGCTATACTAGAGGACTGGCATTCATCCACACACACTTGCTGGCCTGCTCCAGTAAGGTCAACTACCACCAGCCCCTCCCTGCTTTTCTTCCTCACAGCACTACACAGCAGCAGCAAAAGGTGTGTGTGGAGGGAGAGGAAGTGGCTCTGTAAAGTAGTGACAACCCAGCCTCATACTTCTGGGATCAAGCTTCCTGGTCAATGAGCTGAGAAGGAGACACAGCTTGAATCTTGAGTCCCAGGGTACAGAATGTTGGAAATGCTGGTTTGGTAACAGCACCATATTGCAATGCCTGACATATTCTCTCCCATTGAATTTAGCTCATGCTTCTGAAAGAAGAGACATTTCTTTAATGTGCAAAGCTGCAGGGGCACTGGACAGCCATTCAAGCCAGGCATGGCATTTACTGTGTGACTTGGGGCTACTCTCATAATCCTACTAAAAGATAATTTGTCTAGATTCAGTGATAACATCCAGTAATTTACTGCTGAAGATCCAGATCCATTATTTAAGATATTAATTCCTGTTAAAACACAAAGACCCGAGAGCAAGGATAGCACATTGAACACAATGAGTTAATGTGACCAGAATAATCAATGAAAGCCAACGTTGATCATGATATCATCACCACCACCAATGACCACTGCCACTCGGCAGTTAAAATGTACTGAGGTGTTGTTTTCATACACTATTTGAAACAATTTACTTCTCCCTTTTATTGTAATACTCTGAGGTCAGCATTCCTAGTGTTTGCTTTTTGTAGACCTAGTAACTGAAGCTCTGTATTTAAAGTGAAGATGGCTGAAACTACCAGCTAGCAGGTACAGGCTCAAGAATTCTAATCTTGCAGACTCTTTTAAATTCCCTAGCATCTGTGATACTAGCTACCGTATTTCTGTATTACAGCTAACAGATGAGTCTCCACTTCTACCCTGTGGCTCTACGGTTTCTGTCTGGCTTCTCCATAGAAGATTCTACTTGTGAAAGCAAATGCTGGTGCAGACGTGATGGAGTGGGGTTGGGGTGGGGGTAAACCACAGAACTGAGGTGGTAACAGGACACACATGTGTACTTTGTGAGCCTTACACTTAGTATCTTTAAAATGAAGGGGTTTGACAAAAGGATCCACAAGGTCTCTTAAAGCCATAACTACTATTTTGGAGACGTTTGCTCATTCATCATGACACACCTGCCAAAGGTCTCTTTCCCTTACAAGATACATGGAGGAGCAAGTTCAGAGGGTCCAGAGGGTTCCCAGGTGTAAAACTTAAGGAGGTACCACTTGTAGGATAGCTTAAACATAAGCCTTGCTCTCAGCATCCTGACATGATCACCTCTTTTCCTTTGCATGCTGAACCAACATGTGTCTCACTAGCCTTTTGTTATTTTTGGCACTATTGCAAAAACTAGTTGGGAGGCTGTAGCAAAGAGTAAGTTCTTAAATCCTAGCTTCCTTTTTTCTTGAATCTAATGTTCTCATATTCTTTGAGAGGATGATTGGTTACAAGAAAGAGAGGAGATGACAAAGTCCTTGCTAGACTGGGCAGAAGGAAGACTAAGGTGTTTTCGAGGCTTGTATGATAGATCTCATGATTTGGTTAGACCTGCCTTGCATCTTTCATCTCTGGTTTGGTCCTGATCTGAATGTATCCATAGTTTCCCTCTGTAAGATGTGAAGGTCTCATTTCCATTTGGTGAGAAAAAAAAGCACCCATGGTTACACAGAAGGCCATCAATGCATTGATTAGATTTTCTTTGCTGTGACCAGATAACTGAAAAGAAATGACCTGAAGGAGGATTATTTTGTCTTAGGTGAAGGGCATGCCATCCATCATGGTGGAAAGGACTGGCATCAGAAACAAGGTGTCACATCATGTGCTCAGTTGGGGTGCACTGAATGATCAGCAGCACTCTCACTTAGCTTGCTCTCTCCGTTTCATTCAGGCCAGGTCACCAGCTCATGGAACAGTGCCACCCACACTTAGCATGTGTCTTCCCACCTCAATTAACCTAATCGATAAGCTCCTCATGGGGACATGCCCAGAGGTTGGTCTCCTAGGAGATTCTAGATGTAGTAAAGTTGACAATCAATATTAGCTATTACCTAGGGCCACACAGACCTGATTCTCTGGGGCCTCTTTAAGATTTATTTTTTAGTCCCTCCTGCCCCTCTGAAATTCTCCTACATATGTCCTGTCAGCAAAAGAAGACTCTTAGCAGGCAAATCAGGAGTTGTAACAAAATTCTTCTTCAGAATAGAAGTTATGGTTTGAAGGAACTTTGTGCATCATTTTGTCAAACTTCATTTTAAAGATACTACACTTGAGACACAAGGAGAAAGAAGGGGCTGTGTACCTTCAGTTCTGGAGGCCCAGATTTACGTAACTTTCTGCACCACACACAACATATGCCACTAGTCTGATGTGTGAGCTTCAGGACTGGATTTGGTTCTGGACAGCACAGCTTTTCTCCTTCTAAAGCAGACAGCTTGAAAAAGCTCAGCACAGCCTCCCTCTCTGCCCTTCAGTGACCTTCATAAAAGATGCTTTGTACCTCACACCCCTTTGCATTAGGCCAGGAGTGAAATAAGTAAACTCATATTTGTGTGTATGTATATATAAGTGTGTAACTGTGATTTACATACATGTGTGTATCATGAGTTTTTGAGTATATATGAGTGTGAATAGATGTAGGAGTGTGTGTATACATGACTGTATATGGAAGTAGTATGTGTGTGTTGTGTATGAGATTTATACATATACGTATGTGAGTAAGTGAGAAATTACTTGGTAGTTTCATGTAACAAAGCTGTCTTTCTTCCTGGTAAAGCAAATTGCAGCATTTCCCATGACAAGAACACAGTACAATCCTTGCTATTTCATGTGCTTGGTGTATGCGCATCTCTGTGGCCTCTCCTGCTGTTTATACTTCCATTAGAACCCTAGAGAGAGATCTAGACTGATTTTTACTGTAAGGATCCTGCAGCACAGCATGTAATGACACTTTAAAGGATCATTGTTTATAACACCTTTCCCCATCTGACCTATATTCCTAATGATGACATAGTCCCTTGGCCACTACTGTTCTTTCCAGTCACAAAGCAGCTCCTTATAAGAGTCTGATTACTTGAAAATGACTAAGAAAGCCTGGTCTGATGGGGACTTCCCCCCCCC
>JADRCD010147851.1:0-11452 GCA_019843815.1 Montemys delectorum | reverse complement strand
CACAGATACATGTATATGTGAATCATGTTCTTGATTTTTTTAGTTCAGGTTACTTCTAAATAATATTAATAAGATGGAGAGAAAATGTAGCATTTAATTACATTTCTCCAATTGCTTTCTTCTCGTGGAAAGTGTAGGCAATAAAATTCAGTTCTTAGTGTTGCTGTGAGAACTGAGACTTCCTTGCTGCCAGTCATTCTGCTTCTCCCTTAGCAGAGCATATCTGCCATATGCATTATTTTCCTGCCTTGTTTGCATGTGTTCTTAATTTCTAACCTCCATGAAACTCAAAGAAAGCGTGATTGCCTGGCAAATGCTCCTGGCTGAAAGGCTGGGGAGCCTTGATGGGTGTGCTTTATCAGAAGAGTTGCAAATCCTAAATGAAGATGTCAATTATTCATGAGTCTGAGGTCCTGAATGCCAAAAATAAATTATTAATCAGCTGGTGTAAATATTTAAAAGCCCTAGTGAGGAACACTTTCAGTGAAAGCATTTCCACAGTGGTGTGGATAAACAGCAATTTCTAAAGCAAAGGACGATGGTGACGTAATGAGGTTTATTCAAAACGAGGCACACTAGGGTCAAACATGTGGTTCAAGTGCTCCTTTCCCCTCGCCCTTATCATATGGGGACCCATATTTTAGCCGCCACAACCATTAATCCAACATAGTTAACCTTAGCAGGAACCAAATCTATATTTGACTCTTTTCATCCATCCATCTTCTCTGCAATTTCCTTTAAATTTTGACTTGAATGCAACAGAACACTTGTGCATGTTACTCCGCTCAATTCTGTACTCCATCGGGCAGTGTACTAGAAAGCAGTGGCACTAAAAAATGGCTCTTTTTTATTTTATTCTTTTTTATTGGCTATTTTTGTTTGTTTACATTGCAAATGTTATGCCCCTTCTTGGTTTCCCCTCCAGAAACCCTTTATCCCATGCCCCTCACCTCCCCTGCTTCTATAAGGGAGCTCTCTCACCCACTCAACCATTTGTGCCTCACCACCCTAGCATTCCCCTACATTGAGGCTTCAGAGGACCAGGGGCCTCCCCTCCCATTGATGCTCAACAAGGCCATCCTCTGCTACATAAGTAGCTGGAGCCATGAGTCCCTCCATATATATTCTTTGGTTGGTAGTTTAGTCTCTGGGAGCTCTGGGGTGGTCTGGTTGGTTGATATTGGTATTCTTCCTATGGCTCTTTTAAGTGAGCTGGAGAAGCACACTTGCTCTACTGACAGCTGCATTTCCCAAGTGCTTTTTCCTGTCCCCAGAGTCTCCCCATCCATCCCTCCCTATAAACACATCTTCTGCTCTTTTCTGCTGCTCATATAATTCTATTTAGTCTTACATTTAAACTGCTTAGATTCTTCTCCCCATGAATCTTTCTCCACACATTTCCTGTATTCGCCAGCTTTCTTCAACTGTGGCAAAGCTTTAAATCAACCACTTATTAATTAATTGACCAATTAATTAATTAATTTAATGAACTTGTGAGAAGAAAGAACCATAGGGCTTTTGACCTCAAAGGCCTCTCTGGTTTCTTGGCCTTGTGGATTTGAACCTATTGGCAACAAAACACATTGCGGTGATTATTTTTGCGGACTTGATTGGCGATAGACTCACCAGGGAAACATGTCTCCCCTCCTGCCTGTGACGGAACTTCTAGATCTCATGTGAAGTCCAAAGACCAGATCTACCTCATTGTAGAAGAGTACTCTGATCTACTGTCCCCAGATTGCATGAAGTGAGAAAGGCAACTGAGCTCAGACATCCTCCTCTCTCTGCTTCCTGATTAGGGATACAAAGTGACTGGCTGCCTCAAGATCCTGCTGCTATGACTTCTTCACCAGTATGGGCTGTGTCATCAAACAGGAAAAAAAATTCCTTTCTTAGGTGGCCTCTAGTCAGGAATTTTAACACAGCAACAGGATATTGGCTGACACATATGGCAGGAACATGCAGCAATGTGGGCTGCTACTCCAAGGTAGACAGGAAGCAAACTGAGGAAGAGACCAGGGTCCTGTAGCCTGTTGCAGGGACACTCCCAATGATTTGTTATTAGGTCCCATTTGATAAGGTTGTACTGCCTCCCAATGAGATTACATTGGATACTAAGCCTTTAATACACTGCCTGTGGTAGTCACTCCAAATTTAAAGTCCTTCACTTTACCTCTGCTGTGTTTCAGATTTCTCAAACAAAAGGTCTATCCCATAAGGACTATGGCTTCTCTGCCATACCACTGCAATTTGTAGCACAAGCTCAATTCAGAATGAGGTTTTGATGGATTAATAAATGCTGTAATTTGTAGAGAATAGACTGTTTTTTTTTTTTCATCTAAAGACATGTACTTATGATGAAAAGCCTTGACATAGAAATCAGAATTCATAGGTGTTGCTTGACTCTCATCCTGGGTTGTAAGGTTAGGAGAAGATAACGTAAGAGAAAGATTCTACACTGGGCCTTGTCTACGTCTTGAGAACTTGAAATGCTAGGTGTTTACACAGTGTTATCTAATGCAGTTTTTGAGAGCACTTTTGTAGTTACCCTTTATAGCAAGAACACTGTTATAGTCGTCTCAGGAACGTCTCCCATGGTATCTTCAGTGGTGAAATGGAGGTGCAGGTTTTCTAATCAAACCTGTTACAGGACAAAAGCACATTTTGCTGCACCAGAAAGGCAAAGGTTAAACACAGCTTTAAAGAAGTTTGGAGGCATGCAGTGATGTGTAGCTATTTTTAAAAGCTGTAATGCTCAAGCCCACTCCCCAGGGTTATCAGAATGGTAATGAATCGCCTGCGGATAAGAGCCTGGCCATGCTGCCTGAAATCTGCTCAGAGAGGTCCAGGGATGTAGCCTTTGAGAGTTGCTACTCATGCTGGGGGCGGGGGGAGCTTTTGGGCAATGCCTTTAAGTTGCCCCTCTCCTGTCGATAACTCCTAGTCAATACTCCTATAAGCAGCACCAACAAATGAAATGCCCTCGGTCATTAAGCTAGAATTCAACAGAACTATCTCTGATGTCTGTTGTTGATACCATATGTCAAGCAAATAGACATTTTTCACTTCTTCAAAAGACATATTGAGCAACAATTGACATGTAAACAGGGAATGAAAAACCAAAGAGGAGTTGCAAGGAGCAGGGGTGTGGCTCATGAAATGGGTGATAAATATGCAACTGAAGCTGATCTTTCTGAGGGTAGGGCATCCATATGGCTATCCTGATTTTCCTTCTGAGATACAGGATAATATGTGTAGTGGGTAGGACATGCTCCTTGCTGTGGGTGACTTGCAACAAGGGTTGAGTCATTGAAGAGTAGAGGAGATTCCTTGGAATGGGTGTCAGGAGAGTCATCTTCCTCTATGTGGTATCAGGCAGCATGCTTCTTCAGTGAATAATATTACCTCTGGAAAGGGGATATGCCCTTTAAGCTGCTGATAGATTAAACAATATACTGCATCCCCTGGAGGTAGCAATATGGGGCAGGTCTGTAAGTAGGCTGGGATGGTACTCATGTGACCTTGGCTGTGTGTGACAATAGAGGCAAAGGAGGCCAGTCACACAGCCAGAAAGAACTTGATCACAGTGGAGGGGAGAGAACACTGTGTATCCTCCACATTAGCCCCATATTGGTAAATAATAGAATTAGGGAGGATGTGGTGGAGGCGTGTTGTCACTTTATACAGCAGATGGGAGGGGAGGGGTAGAGATTACAAATTAGACTAGAGCTAAAGAGCCCTTCCCAGGATGCCAAAACTTGGAAGAAGTTAGCATAGAGAGTAAGGGGACAAGAGTGATAGGAGTTTCTCCTCAGGTCTGATCTTTATAGAAAAGAGTAAAATCCATGATTCAATGTGTGGACAGGAACCTTAATAATGGCCTGGTGCAGGAAACTATGAGAATAAGGGGGTTCTCTTAATTGCTTAAATTGAGAGAGACATTTCATTAAGTCATAAAAGATCCTCTCATAGCCAGGAGGTTGAGACCATGGGACATCGGGGTGCGCAGGATCTACATGGGGATGCACAGGCTCTGTCTGCGTTATGGAAGTAGGGAAACTAATCTACCTGCAGATAGATACAGCTCTTTCATCCCTTGTTCAGATGAGGCTGTGTAAGCAGAGGCAACATGAGGAAAATAGTCCTATTCACTGGGACATATGGACCATTAGAGGCACCTGGGTATCACCAGGTGATATCTCTCTGAGTGTCGATGACTCAGAAATAAAAAAGTAAAGACAGATGTCAGTAGAGGAAATGATGAGCCTTCAGTGGTGTTTGATGTTCTCCATCTGGATAAGGATATATTTTCAGGAGAATTAAAAAAGAATTCTCATCAGGAATCTAGAGATTGGTACAGGGTCTTATCAGCTTTTTTGAACCCCGTAGTGGGGAGGTATGATTTTCAAGAGGTAGGAAAGGCTCTCGTGGCTCTGAAGAAGAGGTATTTGTAAAGTGCTACACCGATCGATAGAGGATGAGATAAAGAAAAGTAAATCAAGGGGCCCATCCAGGACACTCAAACAGAAAGGGTCAAGATTCTTGTGAGGCCAGAGTTTGCAGGGAAAACAAAGAGGCAAGAAGCAAATTCTGAGCTTGTGACCTTCTGCAGGTTTTAGAACCTGGCCAATGGTTCATCGAGCCGGTGGAAGAAGTGTGAAAGGGTAAAGCTGTCCTACTGGTGTGTGTGGGACTCACAGCATCAAAAGGGAAACAGTTTGTTTTACAACCTTAAAACTTCCAGCAGCACCAGCAGTTGGCAGGTATACTAGCTGAGACAGAGAACACCTTAATATATGACCTTCTCATCCTTTTCCCCATCATCAGGGTAACAGGGAGGGACAATCTCACACATCTTCCCGGTCTAATCTTCCTTCTGTCACTTACATTTCCCTTTCCGCAACAAAGCTGTTGAGGGTTCATTTCTACCTGTTACATCCTGTTTGTTTTTGAAGCTTATCCATGTACGACCTTGCAGACCAGCCGGGCTATTAGTGCCTTTCTGCTCTAACTGTCTATTTGGGCAGGTAGCTTAGCAGGGGTTCTGTAGGGGGAATAGCTAAATCAACAGGCATTAGCAGGTCTCTCTACTCTTTCCTGTTCATTTTCAGCTGGACCTAAGCTAGCTCAAAGCACGTTTCAAAATGAGCCATCAGATTTCATTTCTAACAGTGAGCAATTCTCCTTCCATGATGTGCTGTGTAAATTTCTCCCCTGCAAGGAAACACTGAGAATGTATTTTCATGCAGCCCCCGAACCATTCAACATCCAAGTGTGATGGAAATGTGATAGCCATCACACTGAGAGCCTGTCAGAACCAGAATCCTAGCCTGGGAGCCAGGCAAGGCTGGGGAGCCCTTGGCTCTGCTCTCCGTTGCTATGACTTACTCTAAGTCCATCTACAGTAAGGAGATGTTTAGTGGTTCTTATAGAAGCATGGAGGAGCCAGATGTTAAGAGTAGTGCTTTCATCTATGCTGCTGTCCCTAATATGGCTCTCCTAAAAACACAATGATACCAGAATGGAACCTTTCATGCTGTTTGGACCTTGATAATATAACAGTTTAGTGTGCTTTTAGCTACTGAATTCTAAAAGCAGTTGGAATGAACAGCAGTTGGCTTTCAGAGACTCTACCTGCCATTCATAGGAAGGTTTGACTAACTAATGCTAACTCTTGAGTGTCTTACCTATTTGGGTGAGAATCTGGGGAAAAAAATGGCAGAGAAGGAGTTTGAATAACTGAACCCTCAATGGGTGGATGGAGAAGGTAACTACAGGAGATCTAAGGTTGTTGGATGAAAACCCCTATGCCATAGGGTGGCTATCTCTCTGTAAGTCATTGTTCAGGAAGGACCCTGTGACTCCTCACAATCCATATAGGCCATGTGCCATGGCTGTTGGTTGTATTCCAGAGCTAGAGGGGGAGTTCTTACTGCTGAAGGCACAGGGTACTTTGTCTCCAAGGCATGGAAAAATTATTCTGAGCTTGAAATGGAAGTTCTCTCTGTTACTTGGCCATCAGAGTGCCAAGAGGTGCTATGAGGCTGCTGGTGGAGAATTGTCACCAAGTTCTGATCATTTACAGAGAGTGCTGATGTCTGCGCAAGGAATCACAGACAAGGCAATGGTTCCCTAAGCCACACTGGCTGAATTGGGTCTTTGATCACTGGTTGGTGCCTTATCTGGGGTAAATCATTACCTGCTCTCATCTGGACCAGGAAACATCATACCTACGACAGGAAGAATGAGCCCAGGACAGCCATTGAATCCAGATACACAGACCAGCCATGCTTAACAAAGTTCCTTAACCATCTGGAGCCCTTATGGTAAGCACAGAGGCTGATCATAGTCCTTGTGTTGTGTAGGTATTTGAAGGGTGAGCTGAGCAAAGTGATGGGGGACTGATGTTGGCATGTGGGAAGTGTGGTGCAGGTGTTAGCTTTCTGGATGACCTCTGAGTCTCAGCTTTACCTAGGGACCATTTGTGAACCAAGTCACATGACAATGTGAGCCCAAGCCTTCGTGATTTCCTCTGAATCTTTATCCAAATGCTACTGAAGCAGCTTGAAGGGCAGAATGAGCCATCTGATAGGACAAATTTTTCATATAAACAGCATATTGGTTCTTATTAGTCCTTATTTGCAGCCAGTTTGTCATTGCTCTGATATAAAGTTTTATAATATTTATTACCTAAAAATTTTTCACAAAACTTCAAGTAAAATAGAAAATGTAAGGAGACCTGTATGCACACACAAGAAAGCCACCCACCCGTTTCCCTGTAGACTAAGCAATAAACAGTTCTGTGAGAATACACTTGGAGTCTCTGAGAACACCTAATGATGGGACTATCAGTGCCAAGATAGTTCATATACCTTAGGAACCTACCAAGTATCACCTAACATTTACTTTCAAAGCAAGGCCAGTGAGAATGTTTCTGAAAACTGTAATTAACATTCATCCTAGCTGGGCAGTGGTGGCATATGCCTTTAATTCCAGCACTTGGGAGGCAGCGGCAGGCAGATTTCTGAGTTCGAGACCAGCCTGGTTTATACAGTGAGTTCCAGGACAGCCAGGGCTATACAGAGAAACTCTGTCTTGAAAAACAAACAAACAAACAAACAAACAAACAAATGGCATCCATCCTAAAGTCCTTCAATGAAAAGGACACCATAGCTCATTTTCAGAGCCACAGGAAGCTGTAGGCATATATTCCAGACATTCCATTCATCTCACCAGCTCCCCACAGATCTCTGATACCTCTAGGCCTGTTGGCCTCATGACTTTAGCATTGCTTCTTTGGACTTTTCGACACCTTCGAACTGTGATGAGTAATTAAGTTCTAGATATAGTCTTCAAATATCATTATGTCTGTCATTTTAGAAGTTTACCTTTCAAAGAGGTCAAGTGTATTGGCCAAACTATGTTACCCATCATAGTAAGCCTAGTCCAATCTCTAAGATTCAGAGAGAATGTAGCTGCAGAATAAAAGCACAGAAAAGGCAGTGGACTTCCCATCAGAAGGAAAGCTAGTGTTCCAAGTCTGCCTACAAATGTGAGGGATGGGGTTGTGATGGATTTCCCCGCTGTTGCTTACTATAGAGATTCTTGATTTAAGGTCATTGATTCTGAGCTGCCACCTGAGACTAAGGAGCAAATGGCGTCTAAAAGATTAAGCTCCTGCCTCTTACCATGGCTAGGAAGCAGGTGGCAGCTTTGAATCAATACCCTGCATTCATACTGGAAACTGCCCTGTCAGAGTTACCTTGAATGTCTCCTGCATGGTGGAATACACTTGCGTAGTAGCCCTGTTCCTCATTCTGCCTTTGCTGTTGCTGCTGCTGCTGTTCCCTAGAAGTGACCAGAATTAGCATCCTTGTTATTGCAGAGGTAATGCTGTCAATTAAAAGAACATGTGGTCACATGAACCTGTGAATCTACAACAAATGGAGTATGATTTTTCAGTGGAAAAGAAAAAGCATGAAGTAATTCTTTAAAAATTGAGTTTAGAATACAGATGATAAAACACATTTTTTCCACACAGTATTAGTCTGAAAAATTCCTAAAGTAATGCATAGAACATATGTCCATCTAGGTCAGGCTGTACCTACAGTGACTCTGGGCACCTTGTACCGAGCAGGGCTTCTTAAATTTTCCCCATTTCTCACCTATTTCTACTTAAGAAAAAATTTATATGATCTCTGGAATATAGGTCTATAAATTAGGTATACAAATCAAATATTTACTAATAACGAACCACAAATGCAGTTATCTTAAAACAACCTTGGTATATGTGCAAAACAGTCACATAATATTGGGATAGGTTTTTACATGAAGAATCGACTCGGTTGAGTATTTGTTACTGCAGGACACAGAGCATCACTGATGTTCAGAAGCAGTTGATATATTGATTTTATAACTGTCAGTACTGAGGACACTGTTGTTCATAAATACTTAGTATTTATGGCAGTAGTGCATTTTGGTCCAGAAAAACCTCAGATTTCATTCTGTGATTGATTTTTTATTCATTTTCATCATTGCATATTTAGAAACATTTTACTATTGCCAATTTTTTTGGCAGTCCTCCTATACAGTGACACAGCCCCATGTGGAGGGGCAGCCTGCTGTTTAAGCAGCCAGGGTATTAAGAACCCACTCGATTCCAAAAAAGGACAGGATGAAGGCATGCTTAGATGAAATGAACTGAAGGCTCACTCTTGACCATTTAAAAGTCAAAAAGAAATCAAAGAGAATATTAATAATGGTTTAAAAAACACATATCTTTATTCGAAAGGCAAAAAGGCAGACTGAGCAGGTCAAGAAGCATGGGCATTTTCAGAATACATGAAAGGCCACTTTGAATACACACATCTATTCTGTGTCTCCGGCTCAGGTGTTGAAAGTGATCTCCAGCTAGAGTTGTGCTTTCTGGAGGATCTGGAGACTGGTTGGTGGGGCCTCATGGAAGAAGTAGGCCATGGGGTGGGTATCTTTAGGAGCCGTACTTTACCATGGTCCTTTCCTGTCTCCCAACAGCATAAACTCTTAGAGAACTCCAAGGGTCAGCATTCTTAAATTCTCCACAGAGAACGTCACCATGAAAAGCAAGGTCAGAAAACTCCAGCAGCCATCCAAAATCCTCTATCAGTTTCTGTACCACCTTACCATCCAGACCATTCCACTGCAGAATCCATCTCAGGCCACTTCACTGGTCTTCTTTTCCCGTTCCTCTCACCTCAGCAGCTAGACCCTCACCTGTATGTCTAAAGAGTTGCCAGTAACAACTCTGTGCTTCCCCTTAGTCATTTTATCATTTACACAGAATCTCCAACATGTAAATTTCTTTGAATAATTAATAACTAGGACATAGAATCCCTAAGCTCTCAAGCCACCTAGAAAGCTTCCTGTTGCCCAGTTATGACTCAAAGGCACTAGGTAATCTAGGGTCTCATATCTCCTTATAAGCTCCAACTCTAAGGAGCTGCTGGCTCCTTGACCTGTAGTCACACTGGCTTCAACTGCTCTTGGGCATACTCTATACTCACTAGCACCTTCCAGCCAAAGCATGTACTGTTCCCCCTGTGTGCAAACTTGCTGACTAGATCACTTCAGGATACATTTCTTTTGGTTAATCTATCTTCCTTTTCTTCATTACAGCCTCCTGAAAGCTTCCAATTTAAGACAGCCCCTTCAGCATCTGCAGGCTTTTCCTTACTGAGAAGATCTTTGTTTGCTGTACTGACAGGTTTTGTGTCAACTTGACACAAACTGGAGTTATCACAGAGAAAGGAGCCTCCTTTGAGGAAATGCCTCCATGAGATCCAGCTGTAAGGCATTTTCTCATTTAACAATGAAGAGTGAGAGGTCCCAGCCCATTGTGGGTGGTGCCATCCCTGGGCTAATAGTCCTGGGTTCTATAAGAAAGCAAGCTGAGTTAACCAGAGGAAGCAAGCCAGTAAGTAACATCCCTCCATGGCCTCTGCGTCAGCTCCTGCCTCTGAGTTCCTACCCTGTGTGAGTTCCTGTCCTGACTTCCTTTGATGATGGACAGCAATATGGAAGTGGAAGCTGACTAATCCCTTTCCTCCCCAACTTGCTTCTTGGTCATGATGTTGAGTGCAGGAATAGGAACCCTGACTAAGACACCTGCTTTGTCTTTAACTGAACCCTTTGGTCTCTACCATAAATGAGGTTTATGTTCTTATGTAGGACTTTTCTTCCCCACCAGATTCTAAGCTCTGTGGGAACAGGTGATTAGTTTCACATTCGAATGCCTGAAGTGATTCTGGGTTTGCCTTTGGGAAAAACAAAGGAATTCTTAGAAACTGCAGCTTTGCAAACACACTCTACGTAGCAGTGAGTGAGAAGTTACCAGACTGAAAACAGACTGTCCAGTCAAATGTGGCTGTCAGATACCCAGGGAATCTTTTAATGTACATCTAGCATTTAGAATATTTGGGACCAATTTAGACTAGGAAGAGTCATTGCTAATTTGAGATTCACAACTGAGAATTATTTCTTGTCATTTGCTAAGTCTGGAGTCATAGCAAAACAGCCCTTCAGCCAAGAACAAACATTTTTATTTCTTATAATCATCTATCCTCTCTTCAGTCAGACCCCCTGGCATGTGTTGTGTGGGAGTTTCTCCTCAGTCAGCAGCGAGCATCCATGTTCCAGGCGGTCAGACCCCCTGGCATGTGCTGTGTGGGAGTTTTTCCTCAGTCAGCATCGAGCATCCATGTTCCAGGCGGTCAGAGCCCTTGGCATGTGCTGTGTGGGAGTATCCCCTCAGTCAACAGTGAGAGGATCAGAACCTTTTATTTCTTGCTTGAAACCTTCGTTGCAAATTGTTAGCTGTGCAGTTTCTATCAAGACTTCATTAGGGCAATTATTATAACAAGTGATTTAGAAGAAACACTAACAATACACTTTCTCCAGGTGATTTGTGTCCCTCCCCCTGATTAAAAGCACCACTAGACAGTTACCCTAGAATTCCCTTCCTTCTGCTCTCAATATAATTTTCTTTCTTGCTGCGGCTCCCTGGAGACTTGTGTAGGCTGGCATCTTCTTTTTTTCCCCTAGACCTGAAATTCCACTTGCTCTATCTACTGACGTGCTTGCAATAATGCACCAGGGAGAAGGGGAATTAATAAAGAGAGTAGCTCCGGAGAGCCATCTGTTTCCTGATAGATTTCTGACTAATAAACTCACCAACCAGCAGGCATGTGTGGAATGCTACTTATTTTGTCAGGGAACTGACATGGAGGACACCATTCATCCTGTTCTTCCTGTCCTATTCAGAAAATATTTCTCCCTGGTAATGGAATAGAAACAACTCTGTCTGGTTTCACTATTCGGACACTTTGGGTTCCAATATGTCTCTTTTCGTAGCTTAAGAGGCTAATGATCTGCCCCCTAGCAGTCAGCAGTGACTGTGATTCTTTGTCTAGAGGGA
>JADRCD010147846.1:0-10820 GCA_019843815.1 Montemys delectorum | reverse complement strand
GGATTCTAGGCAGGGACTCCACCTCCTATTCTACCCAATAATGTCTCTGGAAGATGTTGAATTCTTTTTAAAGATTTATTTTATTTATTTTATGTGTATGAGTACACTGTAGCTGTACAGATGGCCGTGAGCCGTCATGTGGCTGCTAGGAATTGAACTCAGAACCTCTGCCGGCCCCGCTCGCTCCGGCCTAATTCACTGTAGCTGTCTTCAGACGCACCAGAAGAGAGCATCAGATCTCATTACGGGTGGTTGTGAGCCACCATGTGGTTGCTGGGATCCAAACTCAGGACCTTCGGAAGAGCAGCCAGTGCTCTTACCCGCTGAGCCATCTTGCCAGCCCTTGTCTTTGTTTTTAATATTTATTTATTTATTTTATGTATGTGACTACATTGTCGCTGTCTTCAGACACACCAGAAGAGGGCATCAGATCCCATTACAGATGGTGGTGAACCACCATGTGGTTTTTGGGAATTGAACTCAGAACTTCTGGAAGAGCAGTCAGTGCTTCTAACTCTTGAGCCATTTCTCCAGCCTCCTTTTTGTTGTTTTTAAGACAATGTGTCATGTAGCCCAGTCTGTCCCAGAATTCACTGTGTAGCCAGGGACAACTTAGAACTCCTCATCCTCCTGCCTTAGCTTCTAGAGTTCAGAAGTCATAGTGGTTCATTTCACATAGTTTACTCCAGTACTCACGTAGCTGCAGGAGGATATTGCTTCAAATCCAAGGACGGCCTGGAGACTGTGTCTCAAAAAATACACACATATGCTGGCCAGTGGTGGCGCACGCCTTTAATCCCAGCACTTGGGAGGCAGAGGCAGGCAGATTTGAGTTCGAGGCCAGCCTGGTCTACAGAGTGAGTTCCAGGATAGCCAGGGCTACACAGAGAAACCCTGTCTTGAAAAACAAAAACAAAAACAAAACAAAAAAACAAAAACAAAACAAAAAATACACATATACATAAAAATAAAAAACAAACAAATAAATAAAGCCAAGCTGAGTCTGGTGGCACACACCTTTAATCCCAGAACTCTGGCTTGTGAGTTTGAGGCCAGTCTGGTCTATAGGGAGTTCCAGGCAAGCCAAGGCTACATGGTTATTTATGCCCTGTCTCAATAAATAAATAAGTAAGTAAGTAAATAAAATACCAGAGAGGGCTATGAGCCAACTGAAGGCTGGCTACAGTTTTGGGTGTCTCCAAATGTCACATCCTGGTTTCTGGACAAATAGGGACAGGTGAGGTACAGTCTGGGCAAAGGCATGGTAGCCCAAAGGAGAGGCGTCCTCTAGCTCAGTCTGAGCCTGCCATGTTCGGGAGCCCCCTGGCGGTGAGCGTGGCGCCTGTGTTGGGACTCCGCACCTCTAGCGCCCCCTGCTGGTCACACTGCCGGCCTGCTGCCTGAACAGAAACTGCCCAGTCCCTTGCTCTTTAATCCTCATGGTGGCCTCTACTGTCCTCAGCCATCTCCTGGACCCTCTCTTTGTCACTCTGCCTGTCTCTCCATCTCTGCAGGCACAGAGCATCGCATATGAAGTGGTGTCGGAGCTGCAGGCCCAGCAGGAGGAGTTGGAGGCACGCCTGGCCGCCCTGGAGAGCCGCCTTGATGTCCTGGGTGCCTCCCTGCAGGCCCTACCAGGCCTCATAGCCCAAGCCATATGCCCTCTACCACCACCCTGGCCTGGGCCTGGTCACCTGGCCACAGCCACCCAGAGCCCACGAAGCCACTGGCTGCCTACCATGGGATCAGACTGTGGGTGATGGCCTGCTGGTCACTAGACTGCTCAATCTCAGCCATTGTGTGGCTACAGCTAGCTCCTCGCCATTCTGGACCTCCGGACTACTGCATTTACAAGCTTGGTTGGAACTGAGCCGACTGGACTGGCACTCTTTCCTCTGAGGCTGGACCACGGGAATCCATGTCCCTTTAGCTGTCCCAAGCCCCAGGAGGGCAAGGAGGAGTAGCAGAGGGGCTCAATATTTCTAAGTAAACCAGGAGTCTCTAGCCCACTTTCTGTTTACATGGCAGGGGGGCCATGAGCATCTCCCCAGAGGAGGATTCCTGAATGGGCGGGGACAGGGGTGGACAGTCACTGCACACGCATTGAGTACCTGCTGTACACAGGGACTGATACAATGACTTTTCTTCAGGATCTATCTAACTGGAGTAAGATGCAAACAGATGAAAGTTCAGAGAGGTGAGGCCACTTGCCTGCAGCCACACTGCAATGGTCTGAGGCAAACACGATTGTCAAACGGCATAGGTGGGTAGATTCTACTTGGGGATCCTGATGTCCAAGTAAGGGCACGCCAGAGGGTGAGAGGCCAGGGTTACAGAGAGGCCGGGGGTCCTGTCAGACCTCAGGTTCCAGACTTTGGGTACCTGGGGAACACGGAGACACCTCACAGGCATAGGTGGCTTGTCAAGAGCAGCCGTGGAGCCTAAGTCCTGGCAGCCTCTGATCAGAACATCAGCCGCCTGTCTTGGGAGATAGTGGACCCGAGCTGGGATCCTAGAGGCCCAGCTCGGACTCTACAAGTTTGAGGGGAGGAGCTGCGGGTGGGACTGGACTGACTTTATTCCCCTGCTGCTGTGGGGCATGGACAGGGCAAGTCTGTATCGGGAAAACAGGCCTAACCCACACCCCCCCCCCACGGGTCAGACAGTAGGTGCTCAATAAATGCTCCCTCCTTCCTGAGAGTGCCCATGAGGACGCGGGAAACATGGCCCCCTCCTGTCCCTTCTGAGCCCCGTGTTAGCTCCTGTCCATCAAGACGGGGACTGGGATCAAAACAGGACCGGAAGGAAGAAACAAGGCAGATCAACGTGACACAGGCCTTTATTCCTAACACTTGGGGGGCAAAGGCAGGTGGATTGCACTGTATACACAGTAAGACCTGGGGGTGGCACAGAAATAAACAAGGCTGTAGGTGACTTGGGACTCCGGTGGTGACATTTGGGCGTGCGGGACAACAGGGTCCTTCAGACTTGCACTGCGCGCTGCTTGTTCTAAGGTCCGTGCATCACGGGGAGGTGGGCTGGGGCTGAATGAGAGTATAAAGCGCAGCTGCGAGACCACAGGTCGTCTCGGTCCCAGCGGCCACATTCTCCCTGCCCCGGCCTGAGTAATCAACGCCCTGGAGCAGGAAGTCCGGGTGTCGCGACCGGGTCCCGCGGGCCATGCAGCTGGGCTCCCAGCGCAGCTTCGCGCTGGAATTGCCAGAAGTGGACGCCGCGGTGTGCGGGGGTCCTGGGCAGCGGCTGCCGCGCCGCTGCGTGTGCAAGCAACTCGTGGTGGTGATGGCGTGCGGCTGGGCGGCTATGCACCGGGTGGAGGGCGCAGCATGGCCGTGAACGTCGTGGCCAGCGACTTCACCGCAGGCAAGACCTACCTGCGACGTCAGCAGGTCTTCCAGGTGAGCTCGCAGAAGCAGTAGACATTCAGGAAGCTGAGGCAGGAGGATTTCCAGAAGCTCAAGACCAGCCAGAGCTACACAGAGAGAGATCCTTTCTCAAAACATGAGAAACATTAGTTAGATGTGGTTGTATATGTCTGTCATTCCAGCACTGGGGAGCTGAGGCAGGAAGATCAGGAGTTCCTAATTTGAGGGTAGCCTGGGCTACCATATACGGTCACAAAAATCGTAAGTGCTCCCAGAGGTGGGATTTCCCACAGGGATGCCCATCCATCCTGGATGAAGTCCTCTTGCCTGGACTATGTCCCCATTTCAGGCCTGTGACAACCTAGAAATAGAGGTTCACAGTGGAACACTCCCAATTAAAGTGGGGGATGCTGGGCAGTGGTGGCACACGCCTTTAATCCCAGCACTTGGGAGGCAGAGGCAGGTGGATTTCTGAGTTCAAGGCCAGCCTGGTCTACAGAGTGAGTTCCAGGACAGCCAGGGCTACACAGAGAAACCCTGTCTTGAAAAACAAAACAAACAAACAAAAAAGTGGGGGATTCAGGATCTGCGGACACCCGGGATGGGCTAGAGAGTCTCCTGTTTAGGACCTCCAGGTGAGGGGGAGTTCCAGTTTTCCAAGAAGCTTCTCAGGTGTGCAGCCCGAATTCTCCCTCAGTTTGCCTTGCTCTGTCTGCTACTCTGGGTCTGTCCCTGAAGTGGGGGCGGGTCTGATGGTGTTTGTGGGTAGGAAGGGAATGTCTCCCACTGGGGAGGAGCCCGTGGGGGACTGCATTGGGGGACATTCCACTGTGAATCGGGCTCATAACCCCTCCCACTTCACCTATGAAACCACTAGGGCATACCCATCCCTGTGCCAGCGCCCTGCTGTGTGCCTCCAGGGCAGATGGGGTGTCTCTGAGCTCCCTGCCCCTCACTCACTCAGCGAAGCCAAGTCTCACTATGCTGGACCGTGAAATAGGCAGGGCAGAAGCGGGGCCGCATCCCCCCGCCCCCCCCACTCCGGTTCCAGCTGCTCTAAACAGATAAATCCTCAGTTGGATGAAGGAAGGCAGTATCCGACCGGGTGTGTCAGGAAGGGACCTGGTTGAAGCTTTCTTCTCCAGGGGATTCAAAGGAAATCCTGAAGCCACCCAAGACTTTCACTGAGGACTTCCTCTAGCACACACGGGGTGGGGTGGGGTGGGGTGTGATTTGCTGTGTGACTCCTGGCGAAGGCCAGGCCTTCTCTGGGTCTCCGAGGCTTAGCAGTGTGGTACACTCATTCTGGGAGGGGGCGTCCTCAATTCCCACACTGTTCTTTAGACCAAGACCTGTGGGACCTCTCTGGTCCTCCAGGCCGCCTTGTCCTCTCCAGGCTGCAGAAGAGGGGTGCTGCAGCCTGAGGAAATCCCTGTGTTCACACAGCTGGCCTCAGGAGGGAATGTGAGCTGTAGTACATCCCGGGTCCACCAGGGGACGCACGTGTCCTATAAACGCCGGGCAGGTTTCCCTGCAGGAGCAATTCTTCCCGTGGCAACCCCAAAAGGGTCTCGCTGTCCCCAGGTACACTGCAGCCCTTGACTCAAAATGTCAGAGAGTCCCCTGGATTTGCTGCCTATGCACGGCGACCCCCTTCTGGATCTGAGAGACTAAGTTCCCCCAGGCCCTATGGAAGTGGAAATTGAGGCACGTCTTCCTTGTCCCTTGCCAGGGTCTCTTAGGTTGAATGGGGGGTGCCAATGCGGTGAAAAGACCAACCCTTCCCTGTCCCCACCAATTCGCATCGCCGGAAACAATAGGCCTGAAGCAGGGTGCCCCAGATAGGTCTGCTGGCAGCAGCGAGTTGATGATTACTCTGGGAGGTTCTGGCCTAGTGGCTACGCCTGCCACCCCAGCACCTAAGAGGCTGAGACCAGAGTTTCATTGCTGTGACAGCCTGGGTTACAGTGAGAGATGCTCAAAGCATAAGAAACAGCCAGGCAGGGCTGGGGAGATGGCTCAGTGGTTAAGAGCACCGGCTGCTCTTCCAAAGGTCCTGAGTTCCATTTCCAGCACCCACATAGTGGCTCGCAGCCATCTGCAGTGGCTCTCTTCTGGTGGGTCCGAAGACAGCTACAGTGTACTCATATTAAATAAATCTTATTTTTTAAAAAAGTTTAAGAAACAGCCAGGTACTGTGGCAAACGCCTATTAAGCCAGCTCTGGAAGAAGACTGGAGGAGGAGGGCAAGTTCAACATCAGGCTTGGTTAGAGTACATGGTGAACTGGAGGCCACACTGGGCTATGTAAGAACCGGCCTCAAAAAAAAATAAAGCTTTTGGGTTCAGAAATCCGATTTGAGCTTTAATTCTAGCACTCGGGAAGCAGTGGCAACCTCGTCCTCTATGAGTTCAAGGCCAGCCTGGTCTACATAAGTCAGTTCCAGACTAGCCGAGGGAACACAATGAAATCCTGTCTCAAAACGACCTACTCATCATCCACGCTGAAGCAAAGGAACTGTCTCAAGTCCCAGGCAAGGTTGGGTTACATGAGAATCAGTCTCAAAAGGCAACAACAACAACAAAAAAACCCGTGACAATTGTCACGCTGGGTGACTAGGACCAGTCTCTCCCTTTTCCTGGGTTTCCTTGTTTGCGTATTTGCGAGACCCAAGGCAGCAGAACCGCGCGGCGGGACCGCCCACTTAGGCTCCTGTTGTTCACAAACTTGCACGGCTTAAGGGTTATTCTGTCTGCAGCCTCGTGAGGCCCCGCCCCCCCGCGCTATTGGTGAAGTTCTTTCCGGTAGGCGAGGCTTTCTCTAAGGCCCCGCCCCGCCCTCCATGCTAATGCCATTCTCGCAGGAGCGGATTTCACACCCCCTCAGACCACGCCCCTCGCACGCTATTGGCCTGGTCCCTTTTAGGGGCGGGCTTTCTCTCAGGCCACGGCCCTCGAGGAGCCTTTGGCCTAATTCTCTTCTCAGAGCCAGGATTTTTCCGGCCCCGCCCCCTCGCCGCGCTATTGGTGGGGTCTTTTCCTGAAGGTGTGGCTTTCTCCTCAGGCCATTCCTTCGCCGCGCTATTGGCCTAGTCTTTTCTGGGGGCGGGGGGCAGCGTTCTCCCTCAGGCCCCGCCCCCGTCGCCGTGTTTGCGGAGTCTCTTCCGGTGGGCGCGGTCTTCTCCTCAGGCCCCGCCCTCGCCCCGTAGTATAAGAGCGACGCAGCAGCGGGTCCCCAGCCGTCTTCGGTCCGGCTGTCCCGCGTGTGCGTGTACGTAGTTCGAGCCTGCTCCGTTCGTAGTCTCTAGCTCTTCCTTATCGCGGGTTCGAGCATCGGGCCGGTCTGGTTTTTTGTTTTGTTTTGTTTTTTGTTTTGTTTTGTTTTTTTGGGGTTCGCGACCGTCGCCTCCATGCTGTTCGATAAGGTGAAGGCGTTCGTGGTCGAGCTGGACGGGGCACGCGCGGGCACCGAGCCGGTGTTCCACGGAGGCCAGGCCGTGGCAGGCCGCGTACTGTTGGAGCTTGCGGGCGCGGCACGCGTGGGCGCGCTCAGGCTGCGCGCTCGGGGCCGCGCGCGCGCGCACTGGACCGAGTCGCGCAGCGCGGGCTCCAGCACGGCTTACACTCAGAGTTACAGCGAGCGCGTGGAAGTCGTGAACCACCGCGCCACGCTGCTCGCGCCAGGTACGGGCTGGGGACCTTTTGGGGCGCACCGAGCATGCGACCCCCCAGGCCCACGTCCGCTGAGCCCCGGGTCTTGTTCCTAGACTCGGGGGACATCGCCACGCTTCCCGCTGGACGCCACGAGTTTCCCTTCAGCTTCCAGCTGCCTATGTAAGCCCCGCTGTCGCCCTCTGGCTGGGCATCTAGGGTTCCCCCAGCCCTGACTTCTCGGGACACCCCTCGGTATGCCCTTCACCACACTATCTCCTGATAGTGATTCTCTGACATCCCCACCCCTTGCCACCCCAGCTCCCTGGTGACATCCTTCGAGGGCAAACACGGCAGCGTCCGCTATTCCATCAAAGCCACCCTGCACCGGCCGTGGGTCCCTGCGCGCCGCGCCCGGAAGGTGTTCACTGTCATTGAACCCGTGGACATAAACACACCTGCCTTGCTGGCAAGTGGATGCCCCGTGGGGGAGGCGGGGTGTCCAGCCTGGCTGCTTGACGCCTTTTAGATTTGAGGGTCTCAGGTGGCCTCTGAAACAGGGAGCCAGAAGTTAGTGGTGAATGGCTAGGTGCAAATTCTGAGGGTGCTCACCTGCTGTGTGCCTCTGGGCAGGTGTCTTGCTCCTTCCCAGCCTCAGATACCCCGTTTGGAAAGCAGGATATGATAGGGCTGGTTTTGTTTTTGTTTTTTACTGGTTTTGGGTTTTACTTTATTTCTTTTTTGTTTGTTTGTTTTTTTTGTTTTGTTTTGTTTTTTTGTTTTTTGTTTTTTGTTTTTTTTGTTTTCCGAGACAGGATTTCTCTGTGTAGCCCTGGCTGTCCTGGAACTCACTCTGTAGACCAGGCTGGCCTCGAACTCAGAAATCCGCCTGCCTCTGCCTCCCAAGTGCTGGGATTAAAGGCGTGAGACACCACCTACCGGCTTACTTTATTTCTTTTTCTTTTTCTTTTTTAATTTTAGAAAGGTCACTCTGTGTGTAGTCCTGGCTGGTCTGAGACTCACTGAGTAGACCAGGCTGGCCTCAAGCCCACAGAGATAAACCTGCTGGGTTTAAAGGTGTGCGCCACCACATCTAGTCTTGTTTTTAATTTTATTCAGCCTTTGGCTTCTTAAGACAGGGTTACGTTTTTGGGGGTATCTGGTCAAAACTTACAATAGCCCCCTTGTCTCAGCCTTTCTATAAGACTAGGGTCTCCAAGTGCCCAGTGCCCAAAGTGACCCTTGGTGTCTCCATAGGAACCCCAGGCTGGAGTCCGGGAGAAAGTGGCGCGATCCTGGTACTGCACCCGTGGTCTCGTGTCCCTCTCAGCTAAGATTGACCGCAAAGGCTACACTCCAGGTAACCGGGGGGAGCGGTGTGCAGCTGGAGCAGGGATAATCAGTAGTGGGGAAACTGAGGCAAGCTGCTGTCTGCTGCAGGAGAGGTCATCCCTATCTTTGCGGAGATTGACAATGGTTCCACGAGAGCTGTGCAGCCCCGCGCTGCCCTAGTACAGACACAGACCTTCATGGCCCGAGGTGCCCGCAAGCAGAAGTGTGCTGTGGTGGCCAGTGTGGACGGGGAGCCTGTGGGCCCTGGTCGCCGTGCGCTGTGGCCCGGTCGCGTGTTGCGTATCCCCCCAGTGGGCCCGTCCATCTTGCACTGCCGTGTGCTCAGTGTGGACTACTCACTCAAGGTACCCCAGGCTCCCTCATATCCTATCATCCGGACCAAGGGGGAGGGCACAGGTGGGCGGCAGCCCACTTCACTGCTGCTCCCTTCAGGTCTTCGTGGACATCCCAGGCTCTTCCAAGCTGCTGTTGGAGCTGCCGCTGGTCATCGGCACGGTACCCCTGCATCCTCTGGGCAGCCGCTCCGCTAGCGTGGGCAGCCGTGCCAGCTTCCTGCAAGACTGGGGCCTGTGCACCCTGATGGATCGGCCAGAGGGTGAGCTTAGCCAACTGACAAGAGATGTGGGTGGGCAGAGCCATGGCCCAGCCCCGGTCCTTTGTCCCTGGGGTCTCTATACAAGCAGGGACTATTCCCAGGCACCTATCAAACCTGCACACCAAAGGCCAAGGAGTCAGTTCAAGGCCAGCTTCCAGTGCTTAATAATTTAGAAACCAGCCTGGGCTTCAGGAGACCTGGATTTAAAAGCCAAGCCAAATCAGGATGTCGAAAGGCCATCGAGCATCTGGGGTGGGAGTGGGGGCTAGCCTGCTCTACACCAAGATCCTGGCTCAAAAAAGCAAGAAAAACCAGTAGCCAAAACTAAAAAGTTCAGGATGCCAGCTGAGGCAAGAGGGTTGCTACAAGTTAGATGTTAGCCTGAGCAAGTGAAGCTGTCCCCAGGGGAAAAGGGCTCAGTCATCATCCTGTCACAGCCACGGGCCTCTTAGAGCCTCGCTCACTGTCTCTCCTTTCCAGCTCCACCTGAGTACTCAGAGGTGGTGAGGGAGAGCCAGGTGGTAGCTGCAGCACAGGGGCCCTCCTCCCTCCTGCACGACCCAGGTGTGACCACAGAAGGGTCCTACTTTGCCTGTCTCCAGGAGTTCCGCTACCGCCCACCTCCTCTGTACTCTGAGGTGAGTTGCCTGCACCCTCTTGCTTTGGTGGGCTGCTTGGTGATATGCTGATAAGGGGGGCAGGGTGTGGTGACACAGGCCTGTGGTCCCAGTCCTTGGAAGACTGAGGCAGGAAGATTATTGGATCTAGGTGACACCCTCCTCAGGACCCCTGACTGCCTATTCTCTGAGTTGATCTGAAGGGGTTGGGCTAGTGGGGCACACAGTATGGCTCACTCGGGCTCTGTCTGTCAGGAGGACCCTAACCCACCCTCAGAGGCTGTGAGGCCACGCTGCATGACCTGCTGATCCATGGGCTGACATCTTGGTACCAAGTTCACAGTCTTTGGCCACTGAAGTTCCACCATCTGCTTTGGGAACACAGGGTTACATAAGGTCGTGTGTCTTCCAACATCACACAAGAGCAGTATGGCTTCCGTGGACGTTCATCTTCTCAAAGCTTCCAGTTCTCTGCATTTGACCCACCAACGAGGCTGTGGAGCAATGCTAGGCTCCTCTAGGGGATTATAGTTTGGGAGAGATGAATCTAGGGGTGGACATTTCCAGTCTCATGGAACCAGAACCAGCTAAAAGTCCAGAGGGGAGGCAGACGGCTTCCAAGGAGCATTCAGCTGAGGCTTGGATGTATGGACAGGAACTCAGCAAGCAGACAAGCACAGAGGAAATGGTTAGAGCAGACAGCGCCCATTCCTTCTTCCTAGGGTTGGGAGCCCAGACGTTTAGGTGTCTTAGATATGGCCTCACTGTGAGGTTAGCAGAGCAGAGAGCCCAGGGACAGACACAAAGAAGTCATTGGGTTTAATCTCAGCACTTGGGAGGCAGAGGCAGGCAGATTTCTGAGTTCGAGGCCAGCCTGGTCTACAGAGTGAGTTCCAGGACAGCCAGGGATACACAAAGAAACCCTGTCTCAAAAAACCAAAACACCCCCAAACAAACAAACAAAAAGAAGTCATTGGGACCTAAGGGTCCAGGGGTTCCAGCTTTTGAGGACTGGTGGCCCAGGTGAACGCGGAGATACAGTTGTGATCTGCCATGTTCAGAAGAACCTCAAGCCTCCCTCAGGGATCAGGATCCAGACAAGGACATCACAGGGGAATCATATGGCTGGGGGCAGCTGGGCAAACCTTGCACAGCCCAGACCTGCCAGGGACTTGCCATTTCCACAGTCTGAAGAGTCGATCACTTTTGTATATTAAATAAA
>JADRCD010147840.1:0-11043 GCA_019843815.1 Montemys delectorum | reverse complement strand
TCCAGAGAGACAGAAGTCCTTAGGTTTTGGTCTTGCCAGCAGCGTCGGCTGGCTATGGGAAGGGGTGCCTGGATCACAGACAGCCATATGTAAGTGAACACTCATCCCACTTGTTGGGGGTAGGTGTGGTGTGAGCACCAGCTGTCTCTGTGAGAGTCTCCTGGCTCTTGGGGCTTCCCAGAGATGCCTGGTGCTAGGTGGCTATAGGGTGGCCATGTTAGGCTGTAGGGCCCCCAGGATGAGGGAAGGCACTCTCTCTGTAGGCTGGTGGAGATCCTGCGCCTTTGTCTGCCATCTCAGGCCTTCACTGGGCCATCCCCTCCTCTGCAGAAGAGGGCTGATGAGCAGCCAGTGATTAGAGAGTTGGGAGCCCCCCCCCCCCGCTGGGCCAGATGAGGCTCCCTTGCCTGAGGACACAGGAATGCTAGCTGCCCACTCAGCCCACTCCTGCCTCCCTCCCTCGTTCGCTTGCCTCTGCTTCTGCAGCCACTGCCCTCACTTAAAAGCCTGAACAGCTCTCTCTCCATCCCTACTCTAAGCCATTCCCCTCCTCAGAGGCCTGCTTTACAGATCCTGCCTTCTCTGGCCCAAGATCTGTGCTGATTCAGCCTCAGCATCGCCATGGGGTGGCCCTGAGACAGAGCTGTGCTGGCAAATCCTACCTAGCACCATGCAATCCAGGAGCCCTTGAGAGCCTCTGCTCGCTTCCTCTCTGGGGTTATATCATGAGCACCCACCCATGGTGGGTCTGAAGCCCCCACTTCCTACCCCCTAGCCCCCAACTAAGTCCTAATCTGACCCCTTTTCTCCCAAGAAAAGCATGTCCAAAAGGAGATGTCAGTCTTGGCAATTTAACTTGTCCTTAAGAGATACAACAGCCATTTAGGAGCTCCCGGAGAGCCCTCGGCTCTATCTTGGGAAGCAGCAGAAGTTGGCTTTTCCTCTCCTGCAGCTGACCCTGCTGGAGCCGCCTTGTTCACCAGGTAGCCTGAGTTAGGATTCTGAGTGTGTAGAGAGGGTGTGGCTCCAAGACCAGAGACCTCTTGTTCTCTCTAACCTCCTGCGTGGACGCCTGACTCTCCCTCTCTGTAAAGCAGGAGTTAGTTGGGGATGTCAGACCCCCTAGTCCTCTTTGAAAACCTGTTTATGTGGGAGGTGATAGGGCAATAGCACCCCTTGCCGTCCTGGGTGACTTGGCTGAGGATGTGGCACCAATGTATGCCCATGTGACACATCCCTGCTTAGGACCCGGGCTCCAGAGCCATCTACTCCTTTAAAGGCTAGGTAAGAAATCCCAGATGCTTAGTGGAGAAGGCCCTAGAAGATACTCAGATACTGTCTGTGTACACTCAGTAGAACTGGCTACCGAGACTGGCCCCTTGTCTGCTAGGGAGGGTCACACTGTCCCCCCTCTCCTGCCACCCCCACCATGGCTTAGGAGCTGCCTGGGCTTCCTGCAGAAAAACAAGTGTTTTGAGGAAATCTCTGGAACTCCACAGACCAGGCAGAAGAGCCCCAAGGATGTGTGTATGGGAAGCCATGGGGAACACCCCCCCCACACACACACACACAGAAGGGGCATTCCTGTGAAAGAAAAGGCGCCATGGGGGGGCGGGCATTAGACAGGCAGTGTGAGGCTAGCCATGGTTGCTGACATTCTGTTTGTCCTTTATGTGACTCAGCCAGCTCTGGGACAGATGTCACAGGATGTACACAGCACCTTTCCACTCATCTAAGACTCAAAGAAAGACAGGGCTTAAAGCAAGAGAGAAGTCAGATTTGTTAACAACCATTTGGTCCTTTCACTGAGGTCCCCAAGCCCAGTGACTGGGCTGAGGGCCCTGTAGGGACAGCACAAGGGGGCAGGAAGGCCTTCCCTATGCACAGACCACCATGCTTTGTACTATGTGACTCAGCTAGGAGGCCGCAGAGGAGAGACCAAAAATTGTCTGCTCGAGACGGGCAGCAGCAGCCAGGCCGTGTCTGCACCTGTGTGTGGGTATCGTTTAGCAAAATGGTCCTTCCTACTTCCCAGGAGGAGAGAGTGGGTATCAGGTATCAGGTGGAGCACCTCTTTGAAGTGAGTGGCCTGTCCTCCCCAGGGCTCCGGGAGCCCACGACTCTAGGCTTGGCCTGTCGCATCGCTCTAGCTACAGGCCTGGAGCTCAGTGAACATAGCATCTCCAAATCACTATATAGAGAGTTCAAGTGCTTATTAATATCTATACATATTCAAAGCCTCCTCCTATCTGTTCCATAAGTGTTTTCTGGCATCTTAGCAGATCATCCATCCATCCAGGCCATGGCCAAAGTAGGTAATATATCTCCATTTTACAGTGAGGACATGGTCCTCAAGGAGAGATGGGCTCAGAGGCCCATGTGCTAATGGGGAAGGTCAGCACGGGGCTGGTTGGGAGCGAGCTGAGCACCAGACAGACACATGTGTCACACAAGCAGACACACACAGAACCTGGGCTCCTGGAGTGCCGTGTCCAGCAGCCGCAGAGCCACTTGCCTCCTCCCAATAGTTTTGTCCTCACCTTGTACGATCAACTCATTTTCTGTAGAGAATGAAGACAAATTGCTCCACTCCAGAAACCTCTGTACAGCACCTGCTTCCCTCCCCCCCCCCCCCCCCCCCCCCCGGCCCCCGAAGCCCCCCTTGCCATGCCTTTACCCCCCCGGAGAGCCCATTATGTCACCCCCCCCCCCCCCCCCCCCCCCCAGCAATCACCTTGGAAGCAGATCCTGTCAGGTTTTAGGAGAAAAAGCTTAATTAACAAGTGGTGTGCACAATTATGTACTTAATTATTGACTGCTTTTATTCCTTTGTTGTTTTTTGTGTTTCAAAAGTTTGGTAACAATTCCAGGTGACTGTCCCCAAATTCGACACCCCACTCCCCAACCTATGCCTCTGTTTTTGTGCTGGTTCCCACTCTTTTGTGGCTTTGAGCAGATTGCTGGGGGCAGGCCTCTCCCTCCCCCCCCCACCCCGCCCCCTGCAATCTGCTGCAGGGGGCAGTAGCCCTGGGTTCACCTCCACGGAGTGGTTCAGGCAGGCTTTTAGGAAGACCTGGTCTACACATGGCTGGCCTGGCCCCTCTTTCATCCTCCATGCCCCACCCAGCTCCATCCTGCAGGCTGCCACAGGTGGCCACTGAGGGCCAGGCCAGAAAGTGCTGGGGACCCCCTGCACGGGGTGGGACAGGCTCAACTGGAGGGGTGAGAACAAAATGGTACAGAGGATTGGGCTTTAAGGACAGTAAAAAGAAAATAGTGAGGTACCAAGCCCAGGGCTTGGGAATTAAAAAAAAAAAAAAAAAGTGTTTGGTCTCACTCCAAAGCACTTCTGTACATAAGCCACCCAACCCATGGAGGAGGAAACCCGCCTACCCAGAGCGGCCATCTTTGAGTGCCTCTCTTCAGGAGTTCATTGTTACTCTCTATTAGGAAACCCCACTCAGAAGTCCAAGACCCAGTTGTCAGCATATGGTGACCATGAGGAGTTTGACCTTTGGGGCTCTATGCCAAGCCAACCTTTCTGGCTACCCAGAGAGCTGGTGGGCTGGCCATGGGCTTCTGGGCTGGTGGGCAGGTCCCCAGAGAGCTGGTGGGCTGGCTGGGGCTTCTGGGCTGGTGGGCAGGTCCCCAGAGAGCTGGTGGGCTGGCTGGGGCTTCTGGGCTGGTGGGCAGGTCCTCTGGGGCTCCTGATGCTCAAGTGCTCTCTCCTCCCTGCACCAGCAAAGCAGCAGGAGCTGAGACTGGCTTGCAGGCCCGTGTCGGGGGAGGCCTGGGAGTGGGAAGAGGGCCTGGGCAGGGACGACGGTGCAAGGGCAGAAGAATTGCAGAATCAGGTCACTGCTTCCCTTTAAGGTCCAGTCATGGAAATGCAGACAAACAAGTGCAGGCGTGCCAGCAGCATCGGAAGCGGCCCCTGCAGCCTGGCTTTTCCTCAGCTGGAACAGCTCCGTTTGGCAGGCCTCCTCCCTGCCATCCATCTCCTAGGCACATGACCCCTGCTGAGCCCCTGGGCACTGCCAGGTCCCCATGCAGTCTCCTCTGTTCTGCAGACACATTTCTCCTGTTTCTTAGAAAATGAGTCCACTAGGTGCCAGAGGGCCAGTTTGGCTGTCTAATCTTCATGACTTATGGTCCCCCGGGGTCTAGCTAGGACAGTGCCCCCCATGTCTGTCAGACCCAAGACTGTCTAGTAAGACACACCAGCTACTGCTTCACCATGCTTATGCCTTTTTCTGAAGCCAGGTAAGCCTGGCTGAGAGGACAATGCTACAGGGACTCTTGTCTTGTCTGCTCCCAGCTGACCCGAGGGCCACCGGCCATACAGCAAACCAGCCAGGGGAGGCCTGGGGTGAAGAAATAGCATGGGCAGACAGAGTCTCCTTCTCAGAGGCTGATCTGGAAAGACCTCAGGGCACAAGGTCACTAACAGTGGGGGTTGAAGTGGGAAAGAGCAATTGGCAAGAAGTGGCCAAGTAGGTAAGGGGGTTGAAACAAGGGGGATCAGGTGCTCAAGGGCGGGGCTGGCCGCCCAGGCCCGAGGCCACTAGAAGCCCCGTTGTCCAGGCAGAGGCCAGTTTTCCTGTAGAGGCCTTCTTGGAGCTCCCGCACTCAAGTTTCTTCCAGAGAAAAGCCTTCAAAGTCATTTTAGTGCACTCAAGGGGTCAGGATTGAAGTAGAAGACACATTCTCATTCCAACCCAGAAAACAGAATGTGCCAACTTCAAAAGCTAAAGCTCAGCGGGGAACAGTGGAGTGTGGCTTGTCTGAACTGGGGCTTGGGGGTCCAGGGAGCTCTTCTCCCTTGGGGCTCCGGCTGGGGAGGTCAAACAAGGCTTCAGGAGAGGCTGTGGCCTGGTGCAGTGGGAAAAGAGTGGGGTTGGCCTGGAAAAGAAGGGAAGAGACACCCCTCCCCAAAGCCCCGAGGGTAGATGAGAATGCTTTCCTGTGTGGGAGGGAAAGTGGCTAGATACTTCCGAGAGGCCCCTCCTTCACTTCTTAGGATACCAAATCTTAGTGGCGCACTTGCGTCCGACTGCCTCCCCTGGGCCAGCTGGACTTTCACACAGTAGAGAAAACACTCGGCCAACATGCACATAGGGGAGCCAAGGAGAACAGAAAAAGAGCCAAGACAGACATGGGCCTCCGACGACCAGGGTGAGACTCTCTTTAAGTCCTTCTTGACCACGGATAAAACCTCCGTCATCATACACCCTTACCCCCATCCTACTTCTGCCCAGGGAAGGGAGGGCAGTGGACGAGAAGGGGGCATGCACACTGGGCTTAAGGCCAACTTCGGTTCCTGCGTGCCAGTGGTTTGGAATGGTCCCTCCCCCAGCACAGTCATTCACAGCTTACGCTACCGCCCCGCTACCTACCGTGGGTCAGTCAGTATTCCCTGTTCTTCAGTCCAGGGTTTTTTCTCAAAAGGAATAGCCGCTGCCTGGCCCTGCCCCGTCCCTTCCCCCATCCATACACACATACTATTTTCATATGTACCCTGGTATCACTAGGAAGGCCTTATGAAATGTTGGCAGGAGGGTCAGTTACTGACAATCTGGGACTGCTAGAGAAAGCCAAAGACTGCCTTCTGTGTACAGGCGAAGTGCAGCTTCTTCCAGGCTGGGGGGAGGCTGCAAGCGCAGAGCGGGGAGGGAAGGGAGACATGCCACTGGCTTTCTATGAGTGTCACTTCTGCCGCCTCAGCCGAGGCTCCTCTCTCTGGCCATCTGCCCCTTCCATCCCCTACAGAGCCACATCCTGGCTGTCACCACCACATCTGGAAGTGGTGTTCCACTCTAAGCTCTGAGCCCTTCCCCTCACCCCCACCCCCAGCCCCAGCCACTACTGGCTGGGTTGCAAGAATTCTGATGTTTTAGAAGTATCAGGGCGCCCCAAGAAGGAAGCAGGAGCTGGAGGAGCAGGGCAGCTACCTCAGCATGTCAAAGTTTGTTAGCCCCATGCTCCTCCCCCTCCACATGGCGGACCCCCTGCATCTATGCCAAAGCCTCTCGCAAAGCCTTGCTTGGCATCCCTTCCAGACAAAGCCGACCACTCCCTCAACAGTCTGTCTCCTGCAAGAGATCACAAAGTGGTCACTGTCCAACCCCCAACTGTACCCCCCCCCAAAGTCTCCACTTTGCCTCTCTGCTTAGAGTTAGTCTCAAACTCAAGGGACCTCCCTGGGCACCAGGGCTCAAAGCCTGTGACTCCCCCACCCTGGTACTACGTATGCGGAGCTCAGCTATTGGCACCCCAGGAGCGTCTTCCTGCAGCGCCTAGCCTTCCTGTAGTCTCTAGAGCATATCATCCAACTAAGAATGGCCTCCTCACTATTGTAGGATGGGCTTAGAATGGGTTCTAGAGCCCGGATGGGATGGGGAAGGAAGGGCTGGGGAGCAGGCTTCTAGACACGGTGCTAGGGCAGAAGGGAGGGTAAGGGATGAGGGAGCTGGTGATTGAGGGAGAGGAAGGCTGACTTCCATCCCAGCTGCCTAGACCCGTAGCACAGTGGGCTTTTACTTAGACCTGTCAATCAGCAGGTGTTCATTTGAGAGAAGAGGCTGAGGGGCTGGGGTGGGGGTGGGGGTGGGGTCTCTATTTGGCCACCCTAAGGATTGTCTCACATGGAGAAAGGATGCAGATGTAATGTGCAGGCGGGTGTGCCTCTTGGGTGCCAGTGTGCAGAACAGAGTTCAACTGGTTCTTTGGGGTGAGGCGTGGAGGCTCCAGGAAGCAGAGAGAGGTCAGAAACCCGCCTGGATGGATCTAGTGCTCAGTCAAAGGTGTGTGTAGGCGGTGGCGGTGGTGGTGGCGGTGGTGGCAGCAGCGGGTGAGGTCTCAGTGAATGTTTTCTGGGCTCTGCTTTGGTCAGCACTTCTCTGCCCTCCCAAGCTCTTGACTGACTGTGTGCACTCTTCTTGCTGACCTGGGCAGCTACTTTTCAGGGTGCAGGTCAATGAGGAGGGCTGCCGCGTTAAGTAAGCCGGCCCTCCACAGCTTGTTCTTCAGCAAGTTCAGCGCCACCACAACTGGCTACGTGGCTTTTTCTGACTAGAAGATTCTTTGGGAAGTTGACCTGAAACGTTACGGGCAGGTCCCCAGTGTTCTTAACAAACTACAAAATTTCTTGAGAACTTTCCCCTAGAAAGTCAGGGCCAAAGCTAAGACTCTGCGAATACCCTGGAATCCAGCCTTGGGGGAAACCAAGGGCTGGAGACCTTGAGGAACTGCCACACACTGGGAGCTGAGGCTAGGCCCTATTCACTCTCCATCAAGACATTTAGCAATCAGCAAAAGTCTTGCCAGGTGATTTTTTGTGAATGGGCCAGGCTACCAGACAGTATCAAGTACAAATTAATGGAGTATCTCACAGCATTATAAGAGATGACCCCTTCCTAGTCACAAGAGGCCCCTGAGAGGAGAGACTGCAAGGAGTTGACGACACAGGCCTTGAAAGCAATTCTACTACAGATCAAGAGGCAGACTTTTAGGGCAATGGCTGTCAGCTAACCTCAGGTGACTTTGTGCCTCTTAAACATAAGATAGGAGAGCAAAGCTAAAGCGTCACCTATGTGGGTTCACTCAGGCCTAGGTACCCAGTCAAGGGGAGGGAAGTACTCCAGCCAGTGGGTACTCCAGGTTCCTATAGGAGGGTCACAGCCCCTGGGGGCAGCCAAGGAAGGCCAAAAGCCCTGTGGTCCAGAAGCCTGCTCTGACCAATTTGGTCCCTCAGAGGTAGTCATTCCAAGGCTTCCCAACATCAGCATTGCTCTCTCCTTACTGCCTCAAGACCTGAGGCTGTGGGCCTGGCTCCCTCTGCTCTTGGTCCACTGGTCTTAAAGAGCAGAGTGCACCCGTGACAGACGACCGCTGCAGAGATCAACGTGCCAATGGGAGTCGGTACACTTGCAGCAGTGCACGAATAAAAGGAAGGATCTTGGTTGGTGTGATCCACGCAATCGTCTCGCCAGCAAGAACGCATGTGGACACCAGGATCTTTTTGCAACAAGCGTTTATTGTGATGTGAAGAGGAAGACCCCAAGCCCCGAAAAGGCACTGCTTATATACACCCTAGAGCGGCATGTTCATTTTTGATTGGCTGTTTGTTCATTACCTCATGTGACGCCCCGGGATGGGCTGTGACTTGGCGCGCTCTGGCCCTTAGCACATGCGCAGACTACTTGTTTACAGGGAGAGGACACCGGATGCCGGCGCCATGTTGTAATGGCGATTGAGCCAGCTCGGGCGTGGCTCTCTACAGGTTGGTGAGAGGGGGCCTGGGAGAAAAGGAGGCAGACAGCTCTGTCTGGAGCTGCTCCATATTGCCACTGGCCTCATCAAGATGGGGAGAAAGACTCATGACCCAGGCCACCTACTGACAGCCCATGGTCACGGCTCCCCTTGTCTCACTTGGCCTTATTTTCTGGCTACTGAAAGGCTTTTACAGAGGCCCAGAGGCCCACCAAGCTGAGCCATCTGAAGCAAGCTTAGAGTCCATCAGCACTTGGCCTCGCTGGAGTGCAGGACTCCAGGCCTCTCTCTTCACAAGGTGTCCAGTCTGTCCTACCTTGCCAGTTCACAAGCTCCAAGGACAGAAGCTGGAAATGGCAGTCGCTCTCTAAGACACTGTCTGGGGTGTTGTTCTCATTTTATCAGCTCTCAAGCTCTATGAGGATGGGAGCTGAGGGTGGCGAGTGGGGGGGTGTCTATCCTAAGCACCTCAGGCCTCAAGCACACAGCCAAGGTCAGAGAAGCTCGATGCCTAGGCTCCGCTCCTAGCAGTCCACACCCACTAGCACTTGGCCCCCAGGGGAGAACTAGCGGCTTCAAGGGGAGCCCAGCAGCCCAATGTTCCTATCAAACTTTGAGTGACAGTAACTCTGGTTCGAATAAACCATGTGTCCGTCTGGGGACCATCACCCACCTGAACCCCACTGCCAAGGGAAGCACTTGGTGGGGGGGGTCTTCTTTGCAGAATTTGGCAAGGACATGGCAGCTTGGCAGGACAAGGCAACCATGCTGGCAGGGGCTCCAACAGAAGAGTCTCTGTACTCTGGCTACTGGAAGCTCCACCCGGGCCCTCGAGGAGCCTGGGGGAACCCAGCTAAGCCAGCACAGTGACAGTTGGGGTTTCTTAGGGTGAAGGCTCTCTGTGCGTAACAGGACTAGGCTTCACTCCCTCTCAAGTATCCCTAATAATTATTCTCAGGAAAGCAGGGAGGGACAGACCCTGCTGGCCATTCTCAAGGACTCAAGGCCATTCTCATAACATGGCTTTTCCACCAGGGTCGCCACACTGCTCTGGGGAGTCCCCGAATCCTTAAATTCTTGTGTAAATTACTTCAAAACTTGATCCTTTAGAGCTGATGTCTAGCTTAGACCAACCCGCTCCAGGAATACAAAAGTCTTGTTGGTTGCCGGAGTGAGGTGTTACAATGTGAAAGACAAGAAAAAGAAGCAGTTTCTAGAAACTGGTCCAGTAGGATGGGACAAGCTACACCCTTGCAAAGTCACTTTGCAAACTCTGTGCTCTGGGTTGACAATGGATGCTCTCAAAGCTGGGCTTCCTTCGACAGATGTGGAAGTTAACCTAGGAGGAGTCAGAGTTACCAGCCTGATGACCAGAGGTCTTCGAAGCTCCAGGCCAGGCCTGACAATAGTGCTCGGAGACCACAGGTCCTTATTGCAGATCGGGGGGTGCTCAGTGGGTGCTCGGTCTCAGGACTGAGTGGAGGGCAAAGCAGTTTGGTCTTGGGGCAGATGAGCAAGGAGCAGAATGGAGCTCTGAGCGGAGAGTTTCCTCCTCTGGGAGTCTTTTAGAGGGGAGAAGAGTTAAGATGCTGTGGGGACTGAGAACCTCTGAGACCCTACAGTGTCTGCCATAGTCCTCAAATTTCTACCTTGGTCTATATGGAGTTGGCTTTTTTTTTTTCCTCTCAGTTTTAGGCTTGCTTTGCCTACAGGCTCTTGATCTAGAGAGATGGGTATCAGGAGGCCATAGACCTCAAGACTAAGGGCGGTTGGGATAGGGTTCTTGGTGCCCACTCTGCTCAGCCAGCAGTAACCACAGCACCCTACAAGCCAAGGGCATGTGGGAATTTCCTAAGCAGTGCCATGTCCATCATTCTTGTGGGTGCCTACCAAGGGTACCACAATGCCTCAGTCCGGGGCTCCTCCTCTACCGGCATCTACCGGCGTATGCTCATTGTCTGGGAGAACTGGCTCTGGGCTCCAATCTCACCTCTTCCCGCACCAAGCTGTGAAGGGATTAGTTCTCAAGGACATCCCTCAAGTCAACCAAAGAAAGAGTCCCAAGACTAGGATGCCTAGGACTACTCATTTCCAGGCACCTCCCTCAGTACTCTTACACGTTATTCGTGTATTCTGGAAGGACATGACAGGAACCCTTGACGAC
This sequence comes from Montemys delectorum, assembly GCA_019843815.1. NCBI lineage: Eukaryota > Metazoa > Chordata > Mammalia > Rodentia > Muridae > Montemys > Montemys delectorum. The sequence continues at coordinate 608 of JADRCD010147840.1, read as the reverse complement.
TTGCTACTTGCCTTCACCTTTGAACTCTGGCGGTGGGAGACAGGCACTGAATGTGCCTTAGGCTACCAAGAGGGAAGGGGATACAAGGACCAGGCCCTCTGGCTTCCTGTGGAGGCCTGCCGGACAGCTGTTCAGAACAGGACTGTGGGCTGCTTCCGGTACCGGTAAGGCAGATGGAGTTTGGATAGGCTCTACTACCACCTCTGGAGTTTCATTTCTCCACGCTCAGGCCTTTGGGACAGTTCCAGGCCAGTGGTGCCCTTTGGCCTGCAAATCTTCAGCCTTCCGGGATCTCCTGACTGAGGACGACATTGGAAGTGTGAGTGCCAATGGGTTGAATTTTAAACTCTTCTAGTCCTAGCAAGAATAATGAGATAGGTTTGAGAAAGACTTTGATCTTGAAATAGGTTGTCCTAGACCTAGTTCTTGGATTTGCCACTGACTAGCTGTGTGACCTTGAGCCAGTCCTCAAACAACCCATAGGTACATTATGTATGTGTGTGTATGTGTGTGTGTGTATGTGTGTGTTCGAGCAGAATGGGAAGGGGTATCAGGAGAGGGCCTGCTAGGCCATATTGTCAACACACACACACACACACACACACACA
>JADRCD010147821.1:0-15418 GCA_019843815.1 Montemys delectorum | reverse complement strand
AAAAAAAATATATGACAACTACAGATGCCCTTTCACATCCTTTTACAAACAAACAAACAAAAAATTGTAGGCTTGAAGGGGAATCTCGTTGAAGAGCATTTGAGTGGTGTGCATGGCCCTAGAGTAGATCTCTGGATCCTCAAAAAGTAGTAGAAAATAATAAACATATCCTAGGACAGAGGGCTAAAGTTAAGAAAATATATACCACTTAATAGAGTACATGGGAGAGTCTAATGGAGGTGTTGCAGTTCTGTAAGGTGAGAATTTAAAAAAATGTAGTAAGTTATTTTATTTTATTGGTACTCCCATCATTGGCTGCCCTGACACTATTTGAGTTAGGTTTCTCTTATTGGCTTAAAATCATGAGTGGAAGTGACTTGGGAGAGGAAAGACTATATTGGTTTACACTTCTATGCCATAGTACATCATAGAAGGAAGGCAGAGTGGAAACCTGGGGAAGAGCCTAAAACAGAGGTTTCAAAGAATGATACTTGCCAGCGTGCTCTACATGGCTTGTTCTCCTTACACTCCTTTACAACCCCTGCGTACCTGCCCAAGGTGGCACAGCTAACAGCAATATCTGGATGGTCTCACATCAATCACAAAAACAATGGCCACAGGCCAATCTGATAGTGGCAGTTCTTCTGTTGAGGGTCCTTCTCTAAAGTGACTCTAATTCCTATCAAGTTGTCAGAATCTAACCAGTACAGCATTTTTTTGTGTACTTCTGGCCAGAGAAATGAGCATAAAGGTGGTGGGGGCAGGGGGCAGTGCTGGGTATCACATTCTGTCATGGAAGGAAAACACGCCACCACTAGTTTTAGAACATCTCAGTTCTATAGCAGAAAACCTACCAGGCTGCTCTCAAAAGCAATCCCTGAAATCTAGAGTTTGGCTCAACAATTTTCTTCCCTCTATTTGATCACTCTGATCTGAACCTATTTTCTAAAATGGGTCTGAAATCTTCTTGTTAGCTGTCCTGAAATAGTTCTTCAGAGGGTTGGGGCACCAGTCATCATTTCTAATTTCTTGTGTGAGATCAGAATCCCATCACTAGGCTACGTGTCTCAGTTTCTACTTCTTCCTGGTCATGATGCTGTTCTGATGATCCAGGCCTACATACAGTGTACTGCTCAGTCATCATATGAACTTTATGTGGAGGAGAATCAAACTATGCTCTGAAGGCATAAAGGAGATATGGATAGGTATTTTAATCAACACACACACACACACACACACACAAAATTGTGCTTTCTTTTGTTTACATTTAAACTTCTATCTGAGGTCAAATTGGAAGAACATTCTCTCTCATAACAAAGCAAAGAAAAAGTTGGACAATCACCATGTTCACATATTTCAATTCCTTCATCTGTATGAAAACTTATCTAATTTATGCCGAGTTTGAAAGTGTGATTTGGGACTTTCTAGCTAAGATATTTAAATGTGTGAATGAGAAAATGCTAAGATTTTCATGGACCACATATGTAAACTTAGTGATAGTAAGATCAAAATGTAAAACATTAGTACAAATCATGGCAGGAATTATAGCACTGACAATCCAAAAATAAATGGCTTGAATATAAAGAACATTTCAGTAGAATTGAATTTATTAATACTAAACAGCATTACAAAGCCCCTCACACTTACTATTTTATTGTCTCTAACTCCATTGATTTCATATTCTTGGGGAAAACAACTACTTAAGGAGAGAAAATAGATCAAAATGACTGAGGTAATATCTGACAGAACAGTTCTGAATCTTGGCTACTATGCTGAAAAGCATGTGTTTGTCAAAACCTGAATAAATGTACTCTACAAGACTGGTGAGGTGGCTCAGCAGGCACTCCTATGCAAGTCTAATTACCTGAGTCCAACCTTTAAATCCTATAAAGTAGCAGGAAAGAACAGAATCCTGAAAACACAAACCCACAACCACATGTGCGTGTGTGGATACACACACACACACACACACACACACACACGCACGCGCACACACACACACACACGCACATGAGCACATCAAGTAATAAAGATATATTTTTCTATAAAATTGAACTTTACTTCATGTAATTGTGTTTGCTGATTACATAATAAAAATTCAAAAATGTACAAATTTGGCTTCATCAAGGTTAAATAGAACTGTGCCACAACATACAAGCCAGATGGTGAAAACACATGTAAAATTAAAGGAAATATGTTTAAATTATTTATCAGTTAAGGAGCTGAACATCAAGACATGTATAAAGCTTATGACTCAATAGCAAAGAGATAAACAACCCAGCTTACAAGCAAAGACTGTACAGCTAGACATTCCTCAAAGGTCACACAAATGGATAAACACATCATTTGGCATTGTGAAACACGAAGCAAAAATTACAATAAAATACCTATTAAGACACTACATTCCCCAAAGTATAAAATCACATATGAAAGAGAGGACAGAAAAATCCTAAAAACTCATGGGTTAGGATGCAAATTGGTGCAGTGCTGCTCTGGAAGTGGCGTTGCATTTGCTTGAAATGTTACCATCTCTACACCTGCTGGATAATCCAAAATAAGTGTAAATATGTGCACAAAATACCCTTATATATGAACATAAATATAGGCATTGTTCATATAGGCCAAGAGTAGAAACAGCTCAAATCCCTATCAACTGATAATATATAGTAACAAATAATAAGCTAGTAATAAGGAAATGCATACATACATACATATACCATGTCCAACAATTAGACATTCTCAACATTTAGCGAAAATGATGTCTAGATACGGGTTTCAAGACAAGTAAACCATAAACCAATCTTAACCCTAGTCAAAGTTGGCAGAGTCAAAAAAATTCCCATATATTCCATTTATGTGACATACACAGAGTCAGCAATTATACAGAAGTAGAAAATAAATTAATGACTGCCAAATCCAAGTGAAGAGGGAGGTAATGGGGGATGTGACTTCTAAGAAGACTTAACTTTTCTTTTTATTAGGAAAAATGTCCTAAAATTGGTTACAGCAATGGCTGTTCTGATGTGTCAAAGTACTCAATATATTGAATTGTATACTTTAAATTGTGAATTGCATGGTACATGACTTGTATAACATTAAACCTGTTGGAAAAATTATACTTCAATAAATTTAATTCAAAGGAGAAAGAACATTTGAAAATGTCATGCAGTCCAAAATAAAGAAGGGAAAATACATAAGCAAAATTGGAAATATGTTCACACATTTTTAGAAAATGACCAATAAGGGTTGGGTATGGCTCAGTGGTAGAGTGCTTTTCTGGCACTAATGAGGCCCTGGACTATATCTTTGTCACAGCAACCAAAAGAAAATAAATTAGAAGAAAAATAACCACTGAGACCAGGACTTGGTCGAATGTACCTGTATCCATACCTGGGAGGCAGGGGCAGGGGGATGGTGACTTCAAAGCCAGGCTACTTCTGATGAAACTCTCTTTAAAATAATTAAAAATCACCAATAAACATGTAAATGTATGTTCAATATATTAATTATAAAGCTAATATGTACAAAAAATTAGATATGTTTCACCCGCTACTCACAGATTGAAGACTAACAATATATAATGTTGGTGAAGCTATAATTAAATGTTCTTTTTACCCTTGGGACTTATCCATGTTCAACTGAAACGTATTTTTAAAAGAATACTTTAAAATGAGGGATATGCATAACATTTTATTCTAACTTCAAGGCAAAACAGTGTAGGTTTTATATTCAAACGCTCAGAAAGTGACACAGCAGAGCACAGATTGGGAGTGAGAGACACTGATGAGTCAGTTTTCAGCCTCACATCAGACTCACAATTTGAGGGATCCAGGACAGTGGCCTGGGCAACTGAGAAAGCCCACATGAGGCAGTGGTCCTACTGGCCAGGATAAATTAGTTCACTTTGAACCATCTGCTATAAATTTACAGAAAAAAATTTACTTGGCCTCACTATATATACTAAATAAATCCCATGAATGTTAAAAAATCATGAGTGTTAAACATGCTTGTTAAAATATATTGGTCTAATAACAATGTATTTATGTCAGATGCCTAAGTATTCTTTGTTAGTGGGAGCCTGCTAAGAAAATCTTGTTATATCCAGTCAATAAAATAGCACATGACAGTTTCTAATTACTTGGATGTATCCACATAGTATGTATAATACACTAAAAAAATCTGAAATGAAATTATTGAATGAAAACATAGGTTCTGAAATGATAAATATAAAAATGTTTTACCCAGATTGAATCATGTAGAAATAAAAATAAAAGCAAAGCAGTAATCAGTAACAGAATTGAATCAGTTCTAGAGTCCTCATCAAAGCCCCAGGGCTAGAAGGACAACTACTGAGTTCTACCAAGCACTCTAAGAGATCTAAGTGATTCAGCATTACATAGTAGGAAGTCATGGAGGAATTGACTCATACTCACAAGACCCTGAGCCATACCACTTAAGAGATTGGATACAAAAAGGAGGAAGGGAAGGTAGGGAGGAGAGGAGGAGAAAGATGGAAAGGAGCAGGAGAAGGAGAAGCAATGTAGGAGAAATTCAGATCTTCTTAAATTATCCCCTAAACTTTTTAAGAGAAATAAATTCTTCTAAAATTCTTCTACCCCATTTTATAAAGCTACCCTTACCAAGATATCAAAAATATAGCAATATAAAGGAGAAAAGGGGGTGTAGGTGAATATATTTTGAACAGCACAGATATTAAAATTACATCCAAAAACATCCAAAATATCCAAAAGTATATTAAAAGTATTTTACCATAATCAAATAATATTCATCAAAATGATGAAAGTAAGAAATTAAAATATGTAAATCAAGAATATGTAAAACATTTCAGTATCACATTATCATCATCAACATCACATTATCATCCTAACAAAGGGGTTTGATAAAATTCACATCCTTTAATGATAAAAAGTGACAGAATAATATTTATATAAGGAATGCACCTCATCACATAAAGGTCACACATTATAAGTCAACAACTATCACCATATTATATGGGGAAAACTGAAAACTTTCTAAAGTAGCTGAACAAGAGAAAGAAACACAATTTCACCTATTTTATAAGGCCTGGCAGAGCAGAGTGAGTCTTAGCCAGAGCAAAGGGCCAAGCAGAAGACATAAAGGGCATCGAAGTTATTTTTAAAAAGAATCAAATTGCCATTGTTTATTAAATGCCATGTGATCTTTAAGAAGACCATACCAAAAATGTAATGTAACCAATCAAGGAACACATAAAAGTTGAAAGATGATACAAATTAGTAGTGTTGTTGTATGCTGAGACACTGTTATGTAAGGTAGAATCTGAAAAATCTCATTTATAACAGCAGCAAAAATCCCAATAATAAATTTAGTCAAAGTAGTGAAAGATCTTTATAATAGTGAAAGAAATTGGTGAATATGCTAAACAAAGGAAGGTCATAACATGCTCATGGGCTGCAAAAATATTTTTTAAAGTTTGTATTGCTAAACAGTTACTACATACCTGATTCAATTACTTAAAAAGATCATCACAGAATTATAGAAAACTTAAGATTAGTATGCAACTACATAAATACACACACACACAAGAGGTACCCCTTAATACTCACAGCAGTATTCACTAAAACTTAGAAAGCATAAGATATTGTACTATCTACTTCCAAATATACAACAAGGCTATAATAATCTAAATAACATGATATTGAGCAAGAGACATCAGAGACAAATGGAGAAGGACAGATGAGAAATATAAAATGAGATCCAACAGAGGTCTTAGCATTAAGCCTATACATCTACAGAAACTGACTTTTATTAAATATCCTGAGAGTATGCATTTAGAAAAAACAATCTAGGGGTGATTATGTGGTTCTGCTGCTAAAAGTGTGTATTTCATGGGCCTAACTTTGATCCCCAGATTACATGGCAAAAAGAAAAACAACCAACTACTGTACATTGTCCTACAACCTTCATATTATGGCCAGACACCTATCTCAACCCCTACAAACTATTGTCATCCTTCCTTCACACAATTAAATCAAATAAGATATAAATGATTTTTGAAAGAAAGGACAGTCTCTTCTAAATGGTGCTGGGAACTTGGCTATCCACATACAGCACAATAACACTAGACCCCTTTACTCTCATGCTACAAAAATCCAGTCAGGAAGGAATGAAGACTTAAGTATAGGACCCACAGCAATGAAATAAAAAAGAAAGCATCAGGACATTGGCAAGTTGATGGATGCTTTGGATAAGTCACCTCAAACAAATGGAGAGAGAGAGACAGAGAGACAGACAGACAGACAGACAGACAGACAGACAGAGAGAGAGGCAGAGAGACAGAGAGAGAGAGAGACAGAGAGGCAGAAAGACACAGAGAGACACAGAGAGATTATATCATCAAACTAATAGCCTAATTACATCAGAAGAAAATTTCAACCAGCTGAACTTTACATAGAAAAGGGGTTGATATGCAGAATATAAACGGATTTGACACTTTACATAGCACAAGGTGTTCACACACACATAAACAAAAGTATTTAAATAATCTAATATAAAGAAATGAGGGGAAGACCAGGTTTGAGGGTACACAGTTTTAATCCCAGCACTCTAGAGCTAAGGCAGGTGAATCTGCAGCTTTGAGACCAGCCTAGTATACACAGTGAGTTCCAAGGTTGCATAAAAAAGATCTGTCTTGTTAAAATAAAAATGAAAAAAGAAAAAAAAAAACGAATGAAGAGCCTGAATATACATTTCTCGAGAGAGTGTACATGAATGGTTTTCAGGGACATGAATAAAATGTTCTCAGTGCTGCTGATCATCAGGGAAATGCAAATCAAAACCACAAAGGGGCTTGCTTATACTCCAGAAAGAATGACTATTATCAATAAGACAAAAGATAACCAGAGAATGGGGAGAAAAAGACACCATTTTATCCTATTGGTGAGAAAGTAAATGAATGCAGCCATTCTGCAAACAGCAGAGTTTCCTCAAAACTTAAGTAGAGCCCCAAGTGACCCAGGAGCTTTGCTCCTTTATAAATTCATGAGTTTGAAGTCAATCTGGGAAATACCTGTACTCCTATGCTTGTCCCAGAGGCACTGGCAATAATCACAAAATGGAAACAACCAAACTCATCGAAGATAAATGAAGAGTATTTGGTGTGTATACACAGTGAAATATCATTCAACCATAAATGACGATGAAAAATTCACTTATGCAACAACACACACAGAACTGGATAGGATTATGTTAAGGGAACAGCAATGCAAGTGTCACATGGTTTCACTGGTGTGTCATCTAAAAGTACTGGTGTAGGGACAGTGAGAGAGCACAGCTGACATGACGGATTGCCACCAAGCCTGCTGAGTTGAGTTCAAGCCCAAGAAGCCATAGTAGAAAGAAAAACAAAACAAAACAAAACAAGACAAAAACCACCAACACCTGAAAGTTGTCTTTTATTTCTGTGTAGTTAATTTCTCTAAATTAAAAACTATTTATAAAAATAACACTTAATACAGGAGTGAATACACAGACAGATATCATTGATACAGCTGTGTGATACACTAGGTAATATATTTGTGACAGTTATTATACAAATCTAAGAGTCATTTGAACTCTTTTGTTTAACATAGCTATACATGGATTATATAGAAATAATAAATAATGCTGAGTGGTGGTGGCAGACACCTTTAATCCCAGCACTTGAGAGGCAGAGGCAGGCGGATTTCTGAGTTCGAGGCCAGCCTGGTCTACAGAGTGAGTTCCAGGACAGCCAGGACTACACAGAGAAACCCTGTCTCAAAAGAAAAACCAATAATAATAATAATAATAATAATAATAATAATAATAATAATAATAGTGTGAATTCATATTTGACCTGTAAATCTGGAGGTAAATTTGGAAAATTGTGTCTAGGCTTGAAAAATAATTCTACTCACATGCCCATTGAGAAGAGTAAATGAACAAAAGCAATGTGTTCTAGATTGCTTTTCTTCTCTCTGGGGAGATCAGATGTAGATAAAAATTTTCTGGAAATTAGAAACAAAAATAGAACAAGAAGAAACTGCCTTAAAAACAAAAGTAGTGGTTTTTCAGGTGCCATTCCTAATACCCTTGTAATATAGTGGAGTGTGGACCTCTCCCAAACCCCTCTGGAGGAAGGTAATGGAATTAGGTTTTGCCAACACAGCCATAACTGCAAAATAGTAAGTGTATATGTCCAAGCTCACTTGGTTACTTTTTATTAAAGCTGAACTTTTTGGAGCCTATGTTTGTTTCCTAACCTAGGGTGTTTATTCTACAACTTGACAGTCTTTCTAATACTAAGAAAAATAAGAAACCTAGTAAATTAATTTTCTATCACTACTGTAAAAAAAAAATGGCTTTAAAAAACACAATATGTTATCTTACTGGCTAGAAGTCCAAAGTCTAATGTGAGTCTCGCTGGACTAAAAGAATTTACTCAGAACTACATATCCCTCCTGGAGGCTAAGGTAACTCTTTGCTTTTTCCAGCTTCTATTGACATGTTTCATTTCCTTTGCTCAATGGCTCATGAGCTCCACATGATTATATTACCATGGGCTCCACACTATTACGTCACCATGGGCTCCACACTATTACATCATCATGGGTTCCACGCTATTACATCACTGTGAGCTCCACAGTCCACCATTATGTCACCTTTTCCAAATCTCATTCTTCAGGTTCTTGGGATTAGGTTTTACCTTCCTGCACAATCCAGGAAAATATCACGTTTTAAGACCCTTAATCATCAAGGGAGATGGTGTGCTCAGTAGCCTTTCTAGTATATCCTACCTGTGTACCCCTTAAAACCTACTACTTCATAGCCCAACTTTAAAAGTATCAGTTGACGGATAGAATGCCTGTGACAAGAATGGAGAGGGGTTAAAGGTTAATTAGAGGCTAAAGTGCTTTAAGGTTGGAAGAAGAGGGAAAGGGGGGAGAGTGGTAGGTCAATCAAAACTGAGGCTATTTTTAAAGGGTTTATGGAAGTCCATGAGTCAGTAATCTGATGTCAAAATACAACACAATTAGCCTACATTGGTTATTAAGTGGAAACTGTGGTAGGAGGCATGGGATATAGCCCTGAGAGTTCTTGGTCAAGGCAACATTGGAGGTATCCAAAAAACACAGAATATTGCCATTGCTCCTGCTTACTCAGAATAACTACATGGACAGATATAACCATTTTTCATTGTATACATGTATACAATTCTCAAAAGTAAAGGTTTGAAAATCCTAAGAGGAAAATCTGGGTGTGATGGAATATGCTTATAATTCAAGAGCTAAGGAACCAGAGACAGGCAGTTCCTGGAGCTCACTGGCCAGCCTACCTTCTAGGCTACTGGAAAAAAAATCCCTAAATGGTATACATGTATATATTGCCTAAAGATATTGGTTGTCCAAAGTTGTCCTGTGATTTCCACAAACATTCACATTTATGTACATGCATATGTGATTCTTAATCATAACTGCAAATATATTTTGCCTTGTACAGTAACATGTTCCCATTTGGGAAGGCTAGGACATAGCCATTTTCAAGAACTAACATTCATACTGCCCAAAGAACTATAAGCATATTTTTATAATAATTACTTTTTGACATTATAACTACATCATTGCTCCTATTTCCTTTTCTCCATTCAACGCCTCTCATATTTTTCCATTCTCTCTCAAATCTGTCACCTCTTTGTCTTTAACTGTTGACAAATTACACATACTAATTCCTAAATATATAAATATAATGTTCATGAAGTCTAGTAAACATGGTTACTGAAGGACCTGAAAAACAGCAACACCAATACACATGCTAGCATGTCAGGGGAAGTCTCCAGCGTCCTTAAACCTAAGTAAAAAGCTTTAGCAACTAAGAAATTCTGAGAGTTGGAAAATTTGTCTTCTCCAGGAAAAAAAAAACCCTCATATTGGTTATCTAATACCAGTCATCTACCCTGAAACCATGTGCATATACATTGCATTATACAGATTGAGCAGGCTGTATCTCTATATTTAGGAATATTTTAAATTATTCCTATAGACCAAATCAAGATTAGGTAACCACTAGTGTGTGTCGGGGGAGGGGGGACCAAACAAAAACAAAACCACATCCAGAAAGCAGCTCAGGGGATAATCCTATATGAAGCAGGGTAAATTTGTCTCTATGGTAAAATGAGACATAGAAATGAACGAGTTATGATATCCTCTACATTGAAGTGAAGACAAAACACAGAGGCTGAGAGCCATTTTTAGGTCTCTGCTCTCTGCAAGCATTCCACACAATTCACTGGGCATCTGCTAAAGTGCTAGGAGGACTGCCTGCCACCACTGTGAGCATCCAACAGTTGCTGACTAGTTCACTTACTGAAGGGCAGACCATGTGCCTAGGCCAAGGGGTAGATCTCCTTGTTTTCAGGATCCAGAGTAAGAGTACAGATACAAGAACACAATCCTGAAAGTTACAAGTCAAGATCACGACCCTGAAATGTGTCATCCTCCTACTTTGACAAAGAGAACTATGCAATGAAACGATGAGCCAGAATTGAATTTAGTTCTTGGAGTTGCTCTTGAAACGTGAAGGAAGCCCTGGTAATACCTAGATACTTAGATGTTTGCTCAGAGCTACCAAACTGTGTTGTTTTGAGTTAGTCTCAAGTCTCTGAAGACCTGCAACCACAGTAAATTGACCCATCCTCAGATATACATCCTTCGAATGTACTGTCCCCACAGGTGAGATTGCTGTAGCTCTGGCTGGATCGAGGTCTCTTCTTGACAACAGGGGATAGGTTTTGCTCATGTTCCCGTCTCTAATGCCCAGAGAGAGTTCAATCAATACCATGGAGGGCACTGTCCGTGGCTTACGCCATCTTTCCACCTGCCTCCTTCCTGCCATTTCCACCTTACTATAAGCATAATCAAGCTTTAATTTTTGTGGCCCTGAAGCTCATTTTCTTTGCACGCCTTATCAACTCTATTACACTTTATTGGCCTACTTTACATTGCACTAAGCCCTTTTGAAACTCAAGAACAGAAACAAAATCAGACTTTGAAATCCCAGCAAGTGGGACACACAGGAAAATGTCTCCAGCAGAACTTAGTGATGGTGAGTCACTTAAGCTAATTTGCTGCAAATCACTTCTAAATCCATTGCAGTGGTCAGATCTGCATGGGCAATTTCAGAAAAGATGAGCTCCACTTATCCTTATCCATCTGCAAATCCACTTAGTCTTATAGATGGAATGGTAATAAATTCCATTAGGTTTTATTGAAAACATCTCAATGATTATAGATCTGTTTATGAGGACATTGACTCCATCTTTTTTTTTTTTTAAATCACAGACTTGTAAGTATAGCTGTGCATGTCCTTGTACTAACTCTGAAGCATGAATGTGACTTTACGAAACAAGAACTAATTACAGGTTTCCCAGTATGCGGTTGCTTATGATCTTAGCAGTCACCTTGCCACTGAATTGAGTGTATCACAATATATTTCTGCACCAAAAGACCTCCTCATTTCAGATCAGAAAGTGTTCAGTGTTTGTTACAGTTATGTGAAGTTCAACTAGATAAACCCTGGCTTTTAAGAAGCACTGAAAATTCCCTTTGTGTGGCTGTAACTCATTATTTTTGATAATCATGGTACAGAGTTAAACTAAACCATGCTTAATTCTCTTTACAGTATTTGAGTTATGTATTCTCACTTATTTATAGATTTAGATGCCCAGGAGATTTGTCAGAGGTAGGGTATAAAGTGCACAAAAGGGTCAGAACCCGTAGCTTTGGGCTAGAGTTTTTCTTCCACTGGGATATTTCATCTCTAGAGCAGAGTCTAGAACAGACTCCAACAGAAACAGGAACTCTGATTGTCTGAATATATGGCTATGCACCAGAACCGTGAACTCTGACCATACAGATTGAACATTGGCAAGATGCTTCATACAACTTTCCAACTTCTAGAGGGTGAGTGACCTAACAGAGGAGAAAATAGGACCTGTCATAAGTAAGGGACATGAGATCTGGACTTAGAACCCTCTTCACACGAAGTGGAGTTCCTCTACTTCATGGTGCTTACCTCTGAAGATTCCACAGATGACAGAGCCCACAACTACAGAAATGCATTTATCATCTGTAACCAAGTTCTGTTCTGAGACACAGTCCCTGAAAGACCACCCATGTTCCAAAAGATAGTCCTGTACCCGTGCACACATAGACTGCTCTAAGAGGACTCAGGGGATTCAAAAAGGAAAAGTGGGAGGGATATAGAGGGTATTATATGGAAGGAACAAAGGATATATATGTGCGTGAATATATATATTAACATACATAAAATTCTCAAACAATAAATTAAATAAAAATAATTTCTATATAAAGCTGTGATCATTATCAGCTGAGATAAATTTGGAGGAATTCTTGGGAATAACAAAGTCCCTATACAATTTTTTTTTAAAAAGAAGGAAAATAGAAGGCAAACCACCAGGGTAAAGGATACATGTGATGAAGTTATATAAAATTGTCACTAATGTATCATGCGGGGCTAGACGTGTGGGTGAGTTGGCCTTAGCACAGTGTCCTGGGAGGAATGGAAGGAATTGAAATTCATGAAATAGACAGAAGTCAGTGCCAACTCTAAATATAAAACAACCAAAAATCATATGCTGTGCCTACACGTTCTGCCCTGAGCCTTCTTTACCCTGCCAGCTTAGGATGCCAGGATAACACAGCATATTTTCTCTTATGGGGCAAGAAACATGGGGTGTGACAATCTCTGGTTTGTTCAAACTTGAAAATGTTGTTCTCCTATGAAAGCATTACAATGAGTTGATCACTAGTCGTATCACGTCAATCATTACTGAGAGTACTGACAATTTCTTGAGGTTTCTCAGGTTACCAAGAGAAGTGCTTCTCTATACTTCATTTAATACTTTGACAAAAGGGCATGGAGACATAGAAAATGGGCTTATGTGTAGTACAATTATGTCGATTACAACATTATGCCATAACCTAGAGCCAAAGGACCAACATTCTGTCTCTACTCTGGCTTTAATTTGCCTTGAAACTGTGAACTGAGTACTACTTCTCTCTGAACTTTCCCATTCAATGAGGCCCCTTTCAGTCCTGACAATATGATTCTCATGCTAACACATCAGTTTTCCTTTATGTGTGACAGAACCCTTGCTTGTAATATTAAAAAATAGTAGTACCACATGGTCAATCCTCTGTAAGAATTAACTAAAACCACCTCTTTTTTAAGGGTTTAGATACATTTCTGATATATAGTAAGCATCAATGTATGCCCAATCTACAGTTTGTGAGTGCCCCTACAGGGCATAATCCAAAGTCTCATTGTTTTTCAAATGTAAATTTAAATCAATTTAAAGATATGTTAGGAAGAAAAATTCCATTAGGGTAAATTGGTCATATAGAATTCCAATTACAATCATGTGAAAAACTGTGACTGAGCTTGCCATTGACTTTGAGATTATGTGTTGTCACTTGTATGCCATCAAAATGACTTCATCTATTCATGCCCAGACAATACTACCCAGATGAAAGGACAACTCTCAGACCTTAAACATACCACATATTTTCAGGCATGCTCAGTTTAAGAACAGCTTCTTTTGTACTTTATTGGATCTCTTCTGCCTGGAAGATGCTGACCTGGAGGCAAAACAAAGAAGGAATTCCCTGAAGTTACACCAGGGGAAATTATTAATAAGAACGTCATTGATCATGAAAACTGAAGAGGGGTGACAAACGTGGGAAACTGTTAAGCTGAATGGACAGATCTTGTGTCAAACCGTAGGGACACTCCAAGATTAAAGGCAGAGGCTTAACTACGTGGAAGAACTAAAGGTTAATCTTAGAAGAGAATATCTGGAATGAGTGATGACTCAGAGTCTAAAAGCACAGAGCATGGCAGTTGATGGGCACTTTTATATGCATTCTCTATTATGTAGCTCAGACAGAGTTGGAAATAAAGAGTCTATAAGAGGTATAGGAGGGTGTACACATGTAACTCTCAAAGCCCAGCCTGTAAGAGGGTTTTTGTGCATACCATTTGATATCCAATCTATAGCCATCCCAAGTGCCTCCTATCACCCAGCATTTCTTCATTGCTTCTAGTAACACCCATACTAAGACACCTTAACCCTATTTCTGATTCTCCTCCCTTTTGACTCCTCTCAGATAAGCTAAGCACACTTCTATGCACAGAGTTTACAGTCACTCCATTACCTAAATGCCCTTGCCTATGGCTTGGCATTCCTACACTTCCTGTATGTATCTTTTATCAGTGAGGCTTTCTATAATCAATTGAAACAGAAAAGAAAGAATGGGGGTGGGTGCTCAGTGGGTAAAATGTTTGCTTTGCAAATCTGAAAACCTAGGTTCTGATTTCCAGAACACACATAAGAGCCAGACACAGTAATGCAACCGTCTACAATCCCAATTGCATTACTACTACAAGAAAGGAGGCATAGACAGGAGAATTGCCAGAAGTTTGTAGCCAAGGATCTGAGATTAAGCAACAGTGAGCAAGAGACATCCTGTCTCAAACAATCAGGAAAGAAAATATGAACACCCAAAGTTGTTATCTGACTTTCACATGTGCATCATTTATTGTCCATGTTCACACACATGTGAAAACACATATCAAAAATGAATTTAAAACATAAAATATAAAAGAAGCTGTTCACTGCGTTCACTGTAGTATACTTGCTCTATCCCATTTGGAACGTTTTGTTTTCCTCCAGAGTCACTTTTAGCCTCTAATGGCATAAATTGCTCACTAATTACACTCTGTTTCTTCACATAAGCAACCTAAAGGCAAGGGCTTAGCTTATTTTATTCTTGAATATATCCAAAACACCTGTAGAAATACTTGTGCCACAGTAGGTATTGAATCAATATACATTGTATGAAGAAAGCAAAAGTCATTAATATTTATCACTATAAAAATTAATCACCTGGGTTTCTTTAGTACCAAATTAGAATTGTAATAACATTTACAGTCTAATACTGTGTATATACTCCTTTGAGGTACAGAGATCTAGGCCCTTCAGTCACTCCCAGATTTCCAGTTCTGAGCCTTAGAGTTTTCTCTCTCCTTCTCTAATAATCAGTCCCAGCATACACTGTTGCTGAGGCTTCTTCAGTTAGGCCAACATTTGGGTCTGCTGTCCAATACCATTTCCCTTCCCCAAAGGAAAGGAAGACAAGGAGACAGCAGAGAGCACAGCTTGGAAACTTCCCAGCAGTCCTGCACTCATTGCCTCTCACTCTGAACGGAAGCTGATAAAGATTGACTACCTTTATGTGGTAGCAATTCATCACACTTAGAGTCTTTCATTTGAACATCAATCTTATGAATTCACTGGGAGACTCAATAGTGTAAATATATT
>JADRCD010147815.1:0-37309 GCA_019843815.1 Montemys delectorum | reverse complement strand
TCTGCCTCTCCAGAACACAGCTGCAGCGCCACGCAGTCACTGCTGCCACTGACACCCCACCAACATCACCACGTGGATTTCTGCCACCGCAGCTCCAGACCACCACCAGCTGCCTCTACAGACTCACAGACTTCCACCACACGAGCTGCTGCTGCAGCGATCCACCACGTGGCCTAGCTTCTGCCATTTGGGTTTATTCCGTCCGGATGGACCAACCAGTTTTGTGTTTCTTGCTACCAGATGGCTAAAATTCTCACACAAACATAGGCCTATTGGTAAGGGTTTCCTCCAGTTTGTAGAGAGGGCCCAAATTTCCCAAAAAGGGCCTGGCCAGCCTTTATGGGCTAAGAAGTTGGCATTTCACAGCCGTGGTCCTTATGACCAGCCTCCTAGCTGACCTACAAGATAGGACTTCAACCCTTGGGTGACCACCCCTTCGAAAGCAGATTTCACATCCCTCCTCTGGGCTCTTGCTGCCATTCAGGAATACCTAAGCCTAGGTAGAGAGGCTTTCTGGTGAGGTCCCGGTTCACCGTAGCTTCTAGAGGGCCCAGGTGATGACTTGGACGTGGAGCCTGGCTGAAATTTTGTTATTGAATTATTCTCAGGATGACAGTACAAATAATTCAAAAACTCCCCAATGGGTACTTTGTTGTCTTTGAACATATCTCCAGGCTCCCCACTGGGTTGTCTCCTGGAAAATCTCAAATCTCTGATGTTAACACCTGATGAGAGGGCATCAAAGTTAGTACACCTCTGCAATACAGTCTGGATTCGATACCCATTAGACAATGGCTCCAAATGGGCACTTAATGGCACAGTAGATTTTATGGAATCTTCATACATACTGTCTGTGGTCCTGCAGACTGTTTTAAGACCTCTGGGACATGTTGTACAGGAACACTAACCTCCAGAGAGTGCAATAGAACCACAACTGTTGATACCTCATCTCTGCCACAATGCCCTGAAGCCCAAAACATGTCAATTCTTTGTGGCACTCAGGTATATCATTGCCTACCTACCAGCTGGTCAGGAGTTTGCACATTGGTATTCCTTTTCCCTGAACTAGGAGTAATCCAGGGAAACGAGCCCCTGCCAATCCCAGTTGTAGATATGATAGCTGCCCAGCGTAAGAGGGAAGTTCAGGTTGTGCCACTCTTGGTCGCTTCAGGAATAGCCATAGGTGCCGGTACCGGAATTTCAGGGATAGCAACTTCGGTGACCCAATATAATAAGTTCACTTCCAAGCTTGACACTGGTTTTCAAAAATGTCTGAAACTTGATCTTTGGCAGCTGTGGTGCTTCAGAACTGATGGGGGTTAGATGTCCTGACAGCTAAAGAAGGTGGTCTTTGCCTGTTCCTCCGAGAAGCATGCTGCTTCTATGTCAACCAATCTGGGATAGCGAGGAATCAAATCCAACCAGACATGCAGAGTTTCAAGGAATGTGAAGCCTCCGGTTCCTGGATTTTCAAAAACCCTATATGGAAGTGGATACTTCCTTTTGTAATGCCTTTCCTGGTCATCTTCCTGGCGTTATTCACTCCCTGCTTCATTAATCTTGTTTCTACATTCCTTCAATGACAAATACAAAAAAAAAAAATTCTAACCAACCTATTAATCAGTTCCTGCACAGGATTACCAGCTGGTGTCCACATAGGAGCCACTCTCCACAGAGGAGCCTGATGCAAATGTTTTCCAAGTGTACCCCAAATGGTGAAAGTCAGCTACACCCCAAAATTGATGATGTCCCTAGACAGCAGGAAGCAGTTTAAGAGACACGACACCCCTATTCTCCTTTCACCGTCTGCTTCCCCTCTCCCCTTTTTTCCTTCTGTTTATGATAAGGAAAAGGGAGGTATGTTGGTATCAGGAACTGGCTTTATGGTTGCAGACCACCTCCAATCCAGTGATGACAGTGACATCACCCATAGGTGATCTGCATATCAACAAATTCTTTGGGGGACAGTGAAAAAAGTCACCCTGACTCTTGATCTTTGGAATTAAAGAATCATTTTGCATATTTCTATTGTTCTCTTTTTTTAAGACTCAGGAAATGAGAATCCAAAGTACTATGGGAAGAATGCTGTGTACTGCAGTGTCGTCTTGGGGAACAAGGCCACAGGTATCACCTGTCTCTGCCTCTGCTACCAATCTCATCCCTTTTCAATTTCACATCTAACTCCAGGGTCTCATTCACACACTCATAATCCCTGATAGAAAGCTCTGCCTTGGGATCAAAGGACGATCTAGTAATTACATGATATAACCAGAGGCCACAGCAAGCAAGGAGATGCAAAGTTCAGTTTTGGGGGAAAAAGACTCAGAGAACATGGGCCATAGCACTGACAATAAGCCACTGTGTTTGCTCAGTTACTGAATCTCACACTGCACTTCAAAACAAAGACATGATGGGCTCCCTTTGACCAATTATGCATGTGAATTCAAATCCAGCATCTTCATAGGTGGTACATTAGTGGAAGCCTAGCCTTACTAACATTGTCGGGAGCTTTTCTGTTCAAGCAGTGGCAAGCCAATTAAAATGGCCACCAGAGCAGAGCCAAACCACATTAAATGACTCCAATTAATGTCATATTTAATTTGGAAGTACAGTGGAAGATGTTCTGTGCTGCATCCTGGAAATCTTCATTCAGCTTGTGGATTTTATAAATTACATTTGCATTTTTAAAAGAAAGGCTAGCTTTAATCTGCTTATGTTCTAAAACAAGTCTTCCAGGTTTTTATGTCTTCAACATTCATTGTTTTAATCAGCTCCTGCGGCCATATTTTCATGAAATTGTGAGGAAAAGGGGCTCATATTTAGAGATGAAATCTCAAAGCCAATGGCAAACTATTAAGGATCTAAGTTAAGCATATCTTCCAAGGGACAAAGAATAGAGTTAGTGTTCAGTTACTGTTTGGTTTACCAACATTGTTGAACCTATCATATTACATAACATAGGGTCGGAATGTGGAAAGATATGGTGATAAATTTTTAAATCTATTTTAAAGAGATATTAACAAATGGAGTACAAACACTTCTGTGCTCCCGAGGCATTAATTCAGCTCATGATTAGATTGAATTATACTATCTGCTCCTGTTCTAACCTTCAAACAGTAAAAACTCAGGCACACCTATATAGAAAGTTTATGAAACACTTCAAATTTAAAGTAAGAAGTATGTAAAAATTCTATACATCATGAAAGAAAGGCTGAAAGGCTAAGAACACGGGGCCCTCTTGCAGAGGGGATGTTCCTATCACTCACACGGCAGCTCAAACTCTCTGCAACTCAGGTCCCAAAAGTTTTGACATCCTCTCCTGGGTTCTGTGAACATTGCACACACAGGCATGCATGCATACATGGACACATACTCACACATATAAAAACAAATAAATCCTTAAAATTACAGCTCGAAATCTTACTTTGAAAAGGAGATAACAAAAATGAAAACATGTAAGATCATATGAAAATATCCACAAGCATACTAGCTATCCGAGAAGTGGGAAAAGTAAAGATAACTTCACAATTATCGCAGAGTTTGTCCTACTGGGAAAAAAACATCAGATATCTCAGAAGTGTGTACACAGTAACACAACTCTGCAGAGTGCCTGAAATTATGACTGTCCATAGCTTTGACCTAGACATTACACTTCTGCTTTATCACATACAAATAACTCGGACATGTGTAGGATACAGGTTAAGGAGTCCATAAAATCTTTTTATGAACTTTAGTTTTATATTTTGACCTAAGACTGAACTTTGCCCAGTCAGGCAAAGCCTTAGCCCACTAGGCCATGATCTCTTGCTCTTTGTCTGTACTAAAATAGTTTTCCATAGCACTTGGGACTAATCTGTAAACATAGGCTTTCCCAGATCTTGATATCAGTGTGTTCTTCTCGAATTCTGTTTGATGAAGTGCTTGGGAGACAGTATGTTTTATTGACATAGACTTATCCATTGGAATCCAGAGACTTTGGGTTAATTTTACCTTGTAGTAAGTTTATGCATGTAAATACCCTAACTCTGTCCCTAACATGTTGAGCATAAAAGTATATAGTTTTAATAACACAGGAGTGAATAAAACAGAAATTCTTTAAATTTTTTGCTTTTACTCTCTCTCTCTCTCTCTCTCTCTCTCTCTCTCTCTCTCTCTCTCTCTCTCTCGGTGTGTGTGTGTGTGTGTGTGTGTGTGTGTGTGTGTGTGTGTGCTCACAGCATACATGTGGATGTCAGAGGACAATTTGTGATAGTTGTTTCTTTTCTTTACCACACGGATTTCTAGGATCAAACTCCGATTCTCAGATTTGAATGCAAAAGTCTTAACTTACTGACCCATCTCTTGAGCCCGTAAATCTTATTATTCCTTTAAAGGTTATATTCATACATAGTGATAACTAAAACCGAAGAAAGGAAAAAATATTTCTGCTTATCTCAGAGAAGTAATCATATCACCTGATTTGTTTGGCAGCCGAGTGCTGGATTCAGATAGTAGACACGGCGACTCTCCAGGAAAGTGAGTTTATTGGAGGATCTGCCCTGGACTCTCACTGGTGATGCAGATGGGTTGTGAGACATAGGTACTACCTGGTAGGTTGAGGCAAGGACAAACTTTGCAAGGCCCAAGGAGGTTTTTAGAAGTTACAAAACACATTTTGGGAGTCACTGATGCTTTGGAGATTTTTTTTTCTTTATAGAGAGAAATGCCCCTCCTTGTCATATCATGGTCAAAAAATAAGCTTTCAACAAAGGAGAGCTTCATTAGAAAAAAGGAGTTTGAGGAGTCCTCAGTGAGGTAGCTGCTGTTAGTGGCCATTTGCAGGCAGTCCACACAAATGGTGCCAGATTTGCAGAAACTTCTGGTGGGTTTTACAAGGTCCTTATGAGGAAACTTCTTACTAACTGACAAGTGCTCCTCTTCGTATGCTCCACTCTGGATCTAATGTAACTCCACTTTGATATTAACAAGCTCTATGATCTGTCTTTAGATTTGCAAAGTTTATGCCACAAATTACACTATCCATAATTTGTACCAACTTATGAAATCTAATTTTGAGAATCAGCATGGCATGATATATTAGTCAGGGTTCTCTAGAGTCACAGAACTTATGGTAGTCTCTGTGTAGTAAAGGAATTTATTGATGACTTACAGTCTGTAGTCCAACACTCAACAAAGGTCAGCAGCAGCTGTGAATGGAAGTCCAAGGATCTAGCAGTTGCTCAGTCCCACAAGGCAAGCAGGTGAAGCAGTCAGCCTTCCTTCTTCCAATGTCCTTAGGTCTCCAGCAAAAGGTGTGGCCCAGATTAAAGGTGTGTGTCACCACACCTTTAACCTCAGATGACCTTGAACTTGTAGATAGTCCTATATTAATCTTCTGGAATTAATAGCCACTATGCCTCAAGATCTCCATGCCAAAATTCAGGCGGGAAACTTGTATCTTTCAGCCTCCAGATTAGGGCCACAGGTGAGCCTTCTAGTTCTGGATTGTAGTTCATTTCAGATATAGTCAAGTTGACAACCAGGAATAGCCACTACATATGGCTAGCTGTCTATATTAGATATTTTTTTCTTTTTAAAACAAATTTTATATGTATAGACGTTTTGTCTGCATGCATGTCTATGCACCATGTGTGTACCTAGTGCCCACAGAGAGAAGAAGGAGTCAAATCCCCTGGAACTGGAGTTAAAAACAGTTGTGAACTAGCATGTGGTGCTGTGAATAGAAACTGTGCCTTGTGGGAAAGCAGCCAGTGTTCTTAACCAGTGAGCAATCCCTCCACCCACAGACTTTCTTTTGTTAATTGCATAATTTTTAAGATCAAAGATGAGAAGCCGGAGAAAACGCTCAGTGGTTAAGAGCACTGACTGCTCTTCCAGAGGGCCAGAGTTCAATTCCCAGGAACCATACGGTGGTTCACAGTCCTCTATAATAGGACGCCTTCTTCTGGTGTGTTTGAAGATATTGACAGTGTTCTCATATCTAAAATAAATAAATCTTTAAAAATAAATAAATCTAAAAATGAAAAAAGAATCACCCTGAACGTGTTAAAAAGAAAAAAGACCAAGGATGAAGTTGATACAAGCTATCTGTTATCCTAGTGACCTGGAGGCTAGGCAGGAGAAAAGGGAACAAAAGTCAAAAGAGTCCCATGTAGCCATCGTCCCAAGCATCATTTAAGGCATCAACATGTCAGCCTCCTCAGAGCCGAGAAACATGATCCATATCATTAATAACCTGCAGACAATACATTAATAATACCTTCAAAGAGCATACATTTTAAGTATCACAGGGGTAAATTACTATTCAAAATGTTGGAAATAAGCAGCTGTGAGTGCTTAGACATAGACGAGACATCTCTATCGACTCCGGTTTTTTAAGGCTCATGGAATATCACAGAAGAGTGGGAAGGGGAGACTGTAAGTCTGGAGAACAGAGAGAAGTGTTGTGAAGTGCTATCTTCTAGTCACAACATGGCTATTGTACACGTGAACTCATAGCAGCTATGGTCACCTGCATAAGACAAGACCAAGCCAGTTAAGACTTCCGTTGTGGAGGGAAGGGGGACTCCTAAAGCTATGCCCTTAGCTCAGGAAATCCTTGTTGGTGACTGATGGCTGCTGAAGAAGAGAAAGTAACGTTTCTTTGGGAGTGTGCTCACTATTCCCCAGTGGATGACCTCACACCCTTGCAACACTACCTTGAATCTGTAGGTTACGGTGATGAAGTAAACACAAAAGAAGGATATGAAATTGGGAGGGAGATGTGATAGACGGTCTTTGAGGAGAAGTGATGGGGAGATCTAGTGATGGGTGTGATCAATATACATTCCTTTACACGTATGGGATTTTCAGAGGATAAAAAAACAAAAGTATGGGGGCAATTTTAGTATGGTCAAAGCATCCACAAAAAGCCTAGTGATGTCTCTACTATAGGAATGAAACTCAACTGCAAAGGTTTTTCCCGACTATTTAAACTGTCTAATTTTTATGTCAGGACAACTGATGATTCCGATGGCTTATACTAATTTATATAATACAAAAGATGTTTTTCTTGTTGTGTAAACAGTCTCATTGCAAAATAAACCAAATTGAAAGGAAAAACCAATAGTCTTTAAAAACAGAAGCAGCATCAAGAACCACACTGCAGAATTCATGTATTAGTTCAACCTCTTCTTCCATTGACCAGAATGTCTAACGTGCTGAGCTAAGTACTCTAACTTTTATTAAGACAATTGTAACTGTAATTTTATTTCATTTTGAAAAGACTGCAGTTTGAAATATATTTTGGCCGGGTGGTGGTGGCACACGCCTTTAATCCCAGCACTTGGGAGGCAGAGGCAGGTGGATTTCTGAGTTTGAGGCCAGCCTGGTCTACAAAGTGAGCTCCAGGACAGCCAGGGCTATACAGAGAAACCCTGTCTCGAAAAATAAAAAACAAACAAACAAAAAAAAAAAAACAAAACGAAAAAAAGAATAGTGTTTACAAGTAAATTTGGGAAAAATATAAAAAAAAAAAAAGAAATATGTTTTGTCCAGCCATCCATTGGACTGAGTACAGGGTCCCCAATGAAGGAGCTAGAGGAAGGACCCAAGGAGCTGAAGGGTTTGCAGCCCATTAGGACGAACAACAATATGAACTAACTAGTACCCTCAGAGCTCCTGGGGACTAAAACTCCAACCAAAGAGTACACATGGGGGGACTCATGGCTCCAGCAGCATATGTATAGCAAGGATGGCTAAGCCAGTCTGGGAGGAGAGGACCTTGGCCCTGTGAAGGTTCTATGCCCTAGTGTAGGCGAATGCCAGGGTCAGTAAGTGGGAGGGGGTGGGATGTTGAACAGGGGGACGGGGGAGGGAACAGGGGTTTGCTTTAGTTTTTTATTTTATTTTATCTTATTTTATCTTTCTTTCTTTCTTTCTTTCTTTTTTTTTGGGGGGGGGGGAACCTGAACAAGGAGATATTGTAAATAAAGAAAACATCTAATAAAAAAAGAAATATATTTTGATATTTTGTCTTCCCTAAAATTGTGTTTATGTTTCCAATAACATGGCATTTTATTCTCTGTCTGTCTGTCAGCCTGTTTGTCTGTCTCTCTCCGATATGGTTTTTCATGAGTGTGTATAGGTACATGTGTTAGTGCATATGTGAAGGTAGGGTCAACTTTAGGTATCTTCTGCAAGTCTCATTCTATCTGGAACCTAGAACTCATTGGTTTCTCTTGACTTGCTGACCAGTGAGCTCTGGGGATCTAGCTACCTCCACCTCCTTGGGGCCAGAACTACAAACATATGCCTGAATGCCTGGCTTTTTACTTGGTTGTTGGGATCCAATTTCAGGTTCTCATGAACAACAGACACTTTGCAACCCTGCCCCCTCATCTTACTGTAGTTCTTACGCCACATTGTTCATTACGTTTTTAATAACAGCATAAATTGGAAAGAACTGGGGATTTTAATGAGGTCTCATTGGAGTATGTCTTCATTTACATGAGTCTAAACTCTGTGTTGACTTCTTTAACTCCTTCATTTCCATCTAAAAGGAGACTGGAAAGAGAATGGCAAATTGTTATGTAAAGTTGATGGCCAAGACTCATTGTATAATGTGTTGGAATAAAGCACACAAAAAAGAGCAAAGTAGATGAATCTATAGCAAGCATTGAATTATTAAAGAATGGCAATACTTTTAGAGAGTGTAAAATAGCAAAATTCAAGCTACCTACTATCCAAAATATTTTTAAGATTGATGTTTGGAGTTTACACACTCTACCACTTTGATATTTTTTTAAGTGCAATCTCTTGCCTGAAAAACAAGTTTTAAATATGGAATTGTTGCATGTAAGGCCACATAAATAAAGACTGTTTCTTGTGAGTTTGGAAACACCTGCAGTATAATATACAAGCGAAAGCAATCACTCAGATTTGGTGACTTTGATTGAATATTTGTTTAAAACAGGAGCTGAATGAAAAAAAAAACTGAGTCTGGTTTATAATGAGCTGAATGTTCTAAAGCTTTTCTCATTTCTAAAAGAGTTTATCTTTAAAACTGAACCAAATTTCAAGATATCAAAACAAAATTATGGTTTTTAGTTTAATCTTATTAGACAAGAAGCTATTTTAGGGCATGTATCATCAGTTTTAAATTGCTAAATTTAGCTCCCAGGGATTTTCACAATATTTCCCAAACAGGAAGAGGTGATTTTAATGCATTCTGAGCTTTTCTTTAGAAGAACACCTCTTTCCATCCTATAGAGTTCTAAATCTAGGCAAGAAGTCTTTGTGGATGAAGTGCTCTCTGCACAATTGTTAAGGACCTAGCATAAATGTCTGCTGGGTTTCGAGCCTGGCCTGTGTTTCCAGCCAGGAAACAGCTAGCAAGACTTTCTGAGTTAGGAGTCCTCATTATTGTTTACATTGTTTTATCAAGCCTCATTTAAATAAAGAAAAATTCAGAGGTGAATTTTATCATAGATGAGAGTTTGGAGTCATTGTTGACAATTTACGTTTGCAGTTAAGATGAAGGGTCATCTTGACCTCTTCTCTAGGGCAACAGGAAGAACAGGAAGACTGTGTACAAGCATGCACACACAGATGAGAAATGCTGTGCATATTATGAACTCCAACCTCAATTCTTGGGATGACTATAGGTTTACAAGTTGATGGAGATATGGGCTGAAAGAGAAACTTTATACTATTCCAGAGCAGAAAATAATATGGAAATTTCCCTCTACGAATAATAGAAGTTTTCTTCTAAAGAAAAGTTCAGAGCACCTTAGACAATCTCCATTTCCAAAAAAAAAAATCAATAAAAAATTAATATATTGAATCTAGTGAACCAAAAGAAAAAAATGTATGACAGCATAAGACTTCTCTCAGGAATATGAATGATGTCTCAGAGTTAAGATTCCATCATCATGATTTATTATATCAATATGTTAGAAGAGAAAAATGTGTAGATAATATCAATCAGAGCTGAATTGTGTACAGAAATCCAGCATTCCCAGCAGAAATTAGAATGCATAAATCAAGTACTTAAATATAATCAAGACCAATAAAACATAGATATTATGATATCAGTGATGACATTTATATTAAAATTGAGAAAAAACAGCATTATTACTTATTCACATTTTTTTCAAACAACATTTTCAATAAGTTAAGAAAAAAATAAAATTCCATATAAAAGTGGAAAAAAACTTATTTGAAATTGTTGGTGATAATTTTTGTACCATAACCAAGAATTTGGTCAGTGTTCTACTGCAAATAGAAATGTTGAAATTTTTATTTATAATTATAACAGACTTTGGATAACTTTTAGCTAGATTTAACAACTATGTCAGATCTGTCAGAAAAATATAAAACATTACTTAAATTACATCTGAGAAGACAAAACATTTCTAATGAGAAAATACTTAAATATAACTTAATTACAAATTGACATACATAAAATTTCAACAAATACTGAACATTTTACAGTCATCTTAAAATTTTAAGCTAATGTTAAAAAACAAATATTTAAATTCTTTACAAACTTTATAAAAGATATCAAAATATTGTAATAAGTCATATCTGTAAATACAGTGACTTTATTACTTAATTTACTTGATACACAGATCGGCAAAGAATAAAATGCAGGATATGAGAAAGGTAATAAATCTACCTGAGTGCCTGAGTCTTTAATGAACAATGAGGTTATATTTTATTTCACTGGAAAATGCTTGACATTTTGTGTCAAGACACTTTATCATCCTGCTAATAGAAAATAAATCTGGTTGAAAAATAAACGTCTTACCTTTTGCAAAATGATGTTCCTAGAGATTTTAAATATAACTATAATATTTTGTATACAAGTATAATATTTTATAGCATTAGAGTCTGGAGCAACTCCAGAAGTAATATAGGAAAAAATGAATAAATTTGACTAAAAAGAACTTGAGACCTTGTGTTAGTTATTCAAATGATAGATGGGAATACTGTGTAGATATATGAAAGAGAAGGACTCATATTATTCCATTTTTCTTTCTATAATAAACTTTTCCTTTTTGAACAAAAAAGTTTCTTAGCTCATGGTTCAGGTGGTACAAGGTTAAGGACTGGGTCTCATCAGATGACATAAAGCTAGCAGAACTCCAAGAATGCCAGGGGTATCATGTGGCAAGTGTGTGTGTGTGTGTGTGTGTGTGTGTGTGCATGTGTGTGGGTTTCTGTGTGTGAGTGTTTGTGAGTATGTCTGTGTATGATATTGTTCTCTCTCTTCCTGTAAAAGTACTAGGATTCTTGCCTGGAAACTCTATTCCAGTAACTATATCTAAACCTAATCACTTCCCAAAAGTCCTATCCCTTAACATCAATAAATTTTTCACTGTTACACTAATTCACAATGAGGGTTAAATTTCAGAAGCCTTGGGTCTTCTGAAAACCTAATCAAAGCATAAAATCCTCCCTATCTGTAGTTTTCAAAAATCCCCAACTAATATATTAAAATGTTATTTCTCATTGGAAAATATGTCAAATATCTGAATAAACAACTTAAAGAAAAAAGTCCTCATTTTACACACACACACACACACACACACACACACACACATGTATATATGTATAAATATAAATATACCTTCACTTGCTTGGTTACTGTGAACATGTGAATATTATATGTGTAATGTTTAACTTCCGTAGTAGCCCATGAAGAAAATCCAATCACCATTGGACTGTCATCCTAGTTCAGCACAGTGGCAAGACTTCAAATGCATAGCCTGCTGTTACTGTGGATTTGGGGAAGCAGCCATTCTTACTCACGACGGCTCTACTGAGGGATGTGTTAGCCCTTTGCCAAAACCCTTGACACAATCTCTGAAAACTAGAATGGAGTGCGTGCACCTTTGCTTTAATTACGTTACTTTTGAAATGTATATTTTTCCTGGATGTATATGTATCTATGTATATACATATATACATGACATATATAATATATGTCAGAAGAAACAAAATTTTAAACGCCACAGTTCTTTGACTTTCACCTTAATGGATTTGGTATTACTGTGGGACATTGTCTTGGGGTTCTGTGAAAAATGTTTCTATATTAGAATAATTGAGGTGAGAAGATCCACCTTAAATGTGGATGCTGCCACTCCGTGGGTTGGGATTCCATGCTGAATTAAAAGAAGAAAGGCAATGTGGCTCAGCCATTCACTGTTCTCTGCTTTCTGACCATGAATGCAAGATGCTACCTCCTGCTTTGGCTGCCATGACTGACTCTACTCCATCATGAGACTGTATACTAATTTTCTGTTTCTATGACAACACCACAACCAAAAGTAACTTGGGAAGGAAAGAGCTGATTTCATCTTACACTTCCAGGTTATAGTCTACCGCTGATGGCAGGAGTTCAAGTAAAGACCATGGATGAACACTGCTTGTAGGCTTGCTCTACGGTGACTCTTGGTTCTATCCAGTTAACAACAAAAATTAACCAGGACAGACAGTATGCCCTGGATTTTCAAGGAAAATCAAGTCCTTCTTTTCTTAAGTTGTTTTGATCCGATTTGATCACATGTGCAAAACAAGTGCCTAATCAATTGCATATTAGCTAGGAGAATGCTTGGATTACCAACTTGTAGTACAATCAAATTGTAGAATAGTATGCAGCTATAATAACCAACCAGTTAATGCAATGTTTACTGAGAGGAGCACATGTTCACAATAAATAAGTAAGTGAAAAGGAAGATTTAATAATGTGAATAATATGTGCTTTTATTCTTTCTTAGAAGTAAGAGCATAGATTGCATGAAGATACAGGCAATTCTTAGGCTTTAAACTGCGCAACAGGGCTGGAGGAGGTGCATGTAGCTCAATGACAGGCACCTTCACATGCATGAGGTCCTGTGTTCAACATCTAGAATCACAAAAATTTTAAAGTAAAAATATAAAATATTCTGACACCAATATAAAATTTTGTGCCCTTCCACTCCAACCTACCTGGGACATGAGTTATTTCTGTGCAGTGTATCCATGCTGTATATCCTTCCTGCCCATCAGTCACTTAGCTATCTTGTTTTCCATACACATAGCCTTGGGGTTACAGTTTGGATAGACATTAGTTTACATGATGTCCTAATTTAGACACTATGGAGACTGACAGTATGTTTTCTCCACCTCGATGCACTGGACTCATCGACATCTTTGTGCATTCATCCGAGGTTTCGCCAAGAGTTGTCTCCTGGGACATTAAGATGATTGCTTTTGGTCTTGCGGCTATTTTATTATTAACAGAGCTACGACTTCAACATCTGAGTTATTTTTATGGCCCCACAGATTTTAATAGTGAGTTGAATAGAAACCCATTGTCTCCAGGCAAATACATTCTCACTGGTTCTCTTGGACATGAGTTTTAAAGCCAGGGACTCCTAAACTAAATCTCTAGAGCAGCCTCAGGGAGAATATTGCCTATGACACCAGGCTAGCTCTGGATGGATGGATAGGTATCAATTAAGGGCTGTTTTCACCACCATATCAACTACAGTTAAGAGTGCTTTGTGTTTTCATTTAAACAGTCAAAATTGTTTTTAAAGTTAGAGCAAATGGCAGTTATCATTTATTTTCCTTGCTCTATTGGGGACAGCCAACCGTGTCCTCTCCTTCTGCATTGTGTCCTCTCCTTTGTCATATCCAAGTTAACAGATGTGACTCTATGAACATGTCTGCTGCTGGGTTATGGGAGCCTCACTTAAATCTTAATACCAGCGGGGCTGGAGACAGGACAGTTCAAAGTCTTGGCTTCCCAGCACCCATGTGAAGGCTCCCATCTCTAAGTCCAGTTCCAGGGGATCCAACAGCCTCTTTTGGCCTCTCCAGATGCTACACACATGTAGTTCGCAGACACACATACAACGCAAACACCAATACCCATGAACTGGAAAGTTAAGGGTTCATTGGAAAGTTGGCTGGATGGTGTTTTGCTGGGGCAAACACATGAAGGAGCGTTTCCCGGAAGTGCACACAGGTGAAAAACTAAGACAGACTGGTAAAGTGATATTTAGTTGGCGCAGACACAGGAGAAAGGATGCTTTGCTAAAGCAAGCATGTGAAAGGACACATGGTGAAGGATTTTTTGCTGATAACAGGCATATATTAGTCCGCTGCCTTACATTGAGTAGTCAAAGTGCATTTGTTGGAACTCCATAGACAGAAACGCACCAAAAAACTTCTCATGGTATACTGCATTTTTTTTTTTTTTGCTGCTTCCAAGAACTCAGGCTAATTGGCAGAGTGATGTCAGTTGAGACAGATGCACGTGCTGAGGCAAGCCCTGTGGAGGACACATGATGTTTGGAGGGTATAAATAGAATGACGAATGATGGATAGTGGATGAGGCTGAGCTTGGTTTGCTTGTAGAATTAGTTGTCCAATTGAGTCTTCCCTGATCTTTGCTTCTCTGAGACAAGCACAGCTGAGAAGTTCTCCTGGCATCCATCTTGGTCCCTCCTGTTGGCTTGACTGGGGTGAGGCTTGGCTGTTTCTGCTAGGTTGAGCCACCGATTCTGCTGTCCTGATATTCCTGTGAGGTGTTTGCAAGTGGATGGAGATGCTGCTGCTGGCAACCTGTGAACCGAACTTCTGATTTCCAGACAACACAGATGGGAGTTGCTCCAAAGAACCTTTCTGAACAGGTCTATTCCCCCCATATTTTTTCTTTTCCACTACCTCTGGTGGACGGTGGGCTAGAAGGGAGATTAAAGTGTTTAGGAACTATCATTAAAAATAGGTTTTAAAAAAAAGTTAAAGTACATACACATATAATAAAAAAAGTAGAGTGCATCAGAATAAAGCAATGGATTTTGTAATTGGCCTCACCTGTTTCTGTTTTTTAAAGGCACAGATGCATCAGCAGTGAAACATCAAGCTTCACATTCTTCAGTTTCTTCTATTATTTTCAAGATGGAAAAAAAAAAGAAACAAACGTATTACATCTTATCTTCTTACCCTTTCCTCTGTTTTTGGCCCTGTTATTCTTAACAAATGGCTTATAGAAGTAGCGCACAAATAAAAAAGTCTAGAGATGGCTTTGTCTTGAACGAAAATGGAAAAGCCCCCAAGCATGTTCTGCTCCCCGACAGCTTTCCTCTGAAGAGTTTGAAGAAGCTCTCCTTGCCAAAGAAACCACACGCTTTCACGAGTAGCCTTGACTTCAAACCCTCCCGGAATGTTTGTACTTGAAATACTGGTCCTTTAGGTATGCATTCTTTGATAAGTGGTTATTAGCCCAGAAGTTTGGAATACAGGAAGAATGACCCACAAACCACAAGAAACTTTAGAAGAAGGAAGACTAAAAGGTGGACATTGCATTCCTTCTTAAAAAGGGGAATCAAACACCCACAGAAGGAGTGGCAGAGATTAACTATGGAGCAGAGACTGAAGGAATGACAAGCATATAGCTATCTCCTAAGAGGCTCTGACAATACCTGACTAATACAGATGTAGAGGCTCACAGCCATTCATTGAACTGAGTACACGGTCCCCAATGAAGGAGTTAGAGAAAGGTTCTATGGAGCTGAAGGGTTTGCAGCCCCTTAGGACGAACAACAATTACTAACTAGTACCCTCAGAGCTCCCAGGGACCCAACCACCAATCAAGGACTATACAGGGTGTGATTGAGTGTACTGGCAGCAGGTATATAGTAGAGGATTGCAAATTCGATCATCAATAGGAGTAAAGGACCTCGGCCTTGTGAAGGTTTTGTGCCCCAGTATAGGGGAATGCCAGGGCCAATAAGTGGGAGAGGGTGGGGTGACAGGCATTGGGAGGGGGGAGGCAAAAGGGGTTTGTTCTTGCTTTTGTTTGTTTGTTTGTTTTGGAGGGGAACCTGGGAAAGGGAAAATTTACATGTAAATAAAGAAAATACCTAATTAAAAAAAATAACTTCATAAATTAGATCAAAGAAAATACGATAAGAAAATTGAATATATTACAACTTCTTTCTTCTCTTATATTCAAATGTAAACTAGTTCTATTCTTCAGTATACAATCAGGAGACAGGAGCAAAGCTAGAAATATCACTGATTTTTCTTTCCTAATCCTTTTGGGATAGATAGCCGTTATTTAGTTGTGTCTAATATTATCATTTGATGCTTTATATATTATAAAACAACTATATATATATTATAAAACAACTATATATATTATAAAACAACTATGTGTAAACATTGCAATGGTGTGCTACTTTATATGAATAAGAGTTTTTCTTCTCATAAATATTTGTTTTGTTTTTCCATTTAGGAAATTATACTTATTCACAAAAGTACTTTATGATTGAGAAGCATAAACATCTACAATGGACATTTGTAACATAAAAACTAATATGAGCTGTTCTCTAAAAAGATTATATACATTTGTAAACAAATGAAACTCTCTTTTAATATCTTGGAATGCCAATTCTTTACTCATTGCTAGACCACTCTACCAAGACTCATTTTTTTCTGGATGGATAGGCTTCATGTCTTTAGGGACATTTCCAACTACTATGATACAGTAGTATGCACACTGTTTTAGGAAAGCCTAAGATATAGATGTTTATAGTTGGATTCCAGTGTTGCAAACTAATTTCTTTGAATGATAGATTTCATATCTCTTAATTTTTATTGGGATATGATTTAAATAGAATAATGCATACACATTTTAACTGCTCAGTTCAGTGAGTTTTGGTAATTATATGTCTCTGTGTAATCAGCAACCTGAACAAGAGGCAGTCGCATTGATTACCTCAGGAAGGTGTCTCACTCCATTTTCCACTCAATTCCACTTGAAAGGAGACATCTACTTTCTGATTTCCATCCACAAAGGTAATCTCTGCCTTTTACAAGCCTCTGTAAACAGAGTCAACTTAGGATGAACTTTTTATCTTACTTTCATATCTGAAAAATATTTATATGTTACTCTACATAGCTGTTCCTTATTGTTAAATAGAATTGTGTTTCATAAGTGCTTTACATTTTTGTAATCTCATTGTGTAATGATGCACATCTTGGCTGTTTCTGCCTTTTCTGTAGTATACATACATATATACACATGTGAGCATGCATACTCACACACAAACACACACACACACATACACATATGCTATAACATTCAAATGAAAGTCTTATATGTTGATATTTTTGTTTCTCTGGGGTAAGCATATGACAGTGCAACCACTAGGTTATTGGCAGATGTGCATTTAACTTTTAAAGATACTTCTGGAAAATTCTTCAGGTAAGTTTCATTATTCTGCATCGCTGCCAGCAATGTGCAGGACTCTCTGAGGACAGCTGTTTGTATCCTTCTGTACATTTGCTGCTGTCAATCTTCCTACTTTAATTAATACCCAGGAATGGCTACTGAGTACTTTTGTACCTTGCACGCATAAGATTTTCAGTAATGTTCATGACGACAATACTATATCTCCAGGGGAAAGGTTTAATGTTTTATTAACATATATTTCTCATAGAAACCCTTTTTATAAGTTTAGCAATATTTTTGTTGGTTTTTAATTATTTAAGTTTTTCTCAGTTTTGAAAAGAATTTGATTTATTAATTTTGTCCTAATTATCAATACATATTAATTGTAAAAATGTATGTGCTCCACTGTCACATTATCATATATGTATATATTGTATCTGATAACTTATATTATGAAATGTATATTTAAAACATTGTTTTTTTCAGAGAAATCATTTTTGTATCTATAACATTTTTCCTTGTTTATTCTAAAAGAACATAGATTGATTTTGACATCTGAAACAATTTATGTAATTCTAGCATGAACACCACTTGGTACATGGATGGAGTTCTTTGCTATTTAAAATTTGTGGTATTTGATTAAACAGTTCACATATGTAAAGTGTGTGCTCATGAAGGATTATTTTGTCTTAAAGTTTTGAGATCAATATCTTGATATAAATTTGGTTGATTAATATTCTATCTTTCTGACTTTGAAAAGATTTATGCATACTGGTGTTATTTATTCTTTAAATTTTTGCTAGAATTTAAAGCAATTTAAAGAAAAATTCTATGTATTATTGTACCTGTGTTTTCTAAGGAAGTTGAATTTATTATAAGATCTGAAGTATTCTTTGTTGGCTTTCTAATAGTCATAAAATTGACAGTGAAAAACCTTTGTGCTTGTAACTCAGTTTCTTCTCCTTTTTGAATTCTTTTGGTGAGTCTTTATTAGTTCAATTAATTGTTTCAAAGAAAAAAATCTATATGTTGGTAGTTTTTATTCATTGTCTGTATTTTATTTTGTATGTATACTGTCACTAATTTGTGGATGTTTCCCGAGGCCTTTTTCCTAATTTAATGATACAGCAGAAAAAGCAGTCCATACAATTTTGAACTTTTTTCTTTATTAGAGCCTTTTCATGGCTCACTGAAGTAGAAATTTCTGGTTTCTTTGGAGACTCAGTTGTGTCAAATGATAATTTTTGGAAGCTGTCTTGTGAGAGGAGGTTTTGCTGAAGTAGAACATGAGAGGAGGATTTGCTGAGAACAGACATGTGTTTTTCTGGAAGCTGTGTTATGAAAGGGCATGAAATGCTTTGCTGGAGCAGACACTTGAGAGGGAGTACGATGTTTTAAGAAGAATGTAAATATAAACCCACAGAGAGTGAAAGGACAATCTTGCATTAGTTCACCATGCAATGCTTTGCTCATCTTCAGTGACAATGCTCTTGCGTTGGTACGCCTTGCGATGCTTTGCTGGTCTTCGCTGATATTTGCTTGTCTCATGACTTTGTAGAGAAAACTTCTCATGGTATTCTGGCTGCTTCTTGCCATTTCTGCAGTCTCCTGCAGATTCTGCAGAGCCTCATGGTTTCTTCTGCATTGAGCTGCTGATACCAATTCATGTTTGGTGTTTTGGAGTAGACTGCTGATATCCTGACAATGAAGATTGGAATCACTCCCAAAGAACTACTTCTAAACAGGTCTACATTCTCTGTTTCCTATTAACATTTTTTCTCCCTACTTCTGGAAGGTGGGCTAGAAGGGAGGTTGAGGGCTTAAGAACCCTTATTATAGTAGGTTTTGAAAAATCTAAGCCTACAGTCCATCATATGCAGTTCATCATGAGGTTTTGTGGGCTCTTGAAAATAATATTCTGGTGTCACTACGTACAATGTCCTGTTTATGTAAAATAGGTCATGTTGGTTGATTGAAGTATTAAAATTTTAATTTCCTTAACTCTGTTATATCAATTACTGAGCCAGTGACTTCAAAGTAATCATCAAGATTAAATAGGAATTTTAACGTACTCTAAATATACTTTAAAAAACATAAAAGTGGATGGAAATATAGAAAACTAGAATTACAAACAGGATCCAATTAAGAATAATTAAATGGATGTTCTATAACAGAAAACCTGGTTTCTGTGCCAAATTCTCTCAGTGACTTTTAAGAGTAGCAGGAGCCACAGTTAGTGAATATAAAGGCCTTTGACAAGAAGAGAAGGCCAGTGACTTGGTAGAGTAGAGTGTACTGTGTCTTAAATTACCATGTGTGAGGTTCTCAAGTGATCCCTGTGTGCCCTCATCACCTGTTAGAAAATTGTGCTGCACTCTTTGTGTTGGCTATTACCAGCGGCTTCTGGTCAGCTTCTTTTTGGATCCCTGGCATCTCTTCTCCCACCCTTGTCCACATTCACACTGGAGGCACATCAGTGGGTTTTGTGCTTGCCCCTGCTTCTTTGCAGACGTTGTATGCAACTGATCCATGTGGTACATAGGAAGATCTATCAGAGCCTTTGGAGAGCAACTCATCCTTTGCAGTGTGACACCTTGGGTCTGAATGGCCAAGGTGGCCTTTGGGCTATTTTGTTGGGTATTCTCTACCAAGAGAAAAGAGATGATTCCCAGGATACAAAGGCATTATGGGGCTAGACTATACTTTTTGACTTAATAATGTTTTAACTTACAAAACAATTTTAACATGTTCTTTTAAGTAATGTAGTATATCTATGTCTATATACACTAATCTATATAGTATCTCTATATTAATATATGATTCAATGTCTGAAACTATAAATTCATCTTTTAAAATAAACATTAGCATAAGACAACTCAATTTGAGGCTTTTTGATAACATCATTTTTCAGTCATTTTACCCCTAGAGTTAGAACTTTTCAAGAGGAAAGAAAAATATGCTAAATTGAAAACATTAGAGGAAGAGTGTTTTTATTGCTGTAATTAAATGTAATCAAAAGTTGGAAATTATGCATCCTGAAGTTGGGCGCTGATGCTGAGTTAGTACTCATGAAACAAAGCTTAGGCTATGATTTATGAATTAAGTAATTTCCTCTGATGAAAATGCTTTCTAGACAAATTAGAGCATTTAAACCTGTAGTTTAGAAAAATACTGTTCAAAGAAAACACAGACAGAAGCTGATCTTTTTCTTGCACTGTAGCTGAATTATTCTTCGTCAGTACATGTCACATATACATATAAATATACATATATGTTATATCTATGCACATATATAAATATATAAAATTTTATACACACACACACACACATGCACACACACACACACACACACACACACATAGTTTGGACATGACCTTCCATCCTTATCCCAGTAACTAATTGTTGTAGGGCCAGGCTCAATGTACCCTTTGGAGTTGAAAATATATCTATCATAAGTAACTCAAGTCTTATACTAGTTTTATTCATTTTAAATTTAATTTTAACCAATTAACAAAATTCAGTCATTACTTTGGGAAAATGGTAAGATTGTAGCATTTCTCCTGCCTTTCTTCCTATCTCCTTTCATTCACATTTCTCTTTTCTCTGACATGGAGTTTCACTGTATAGTTTAGGTTGGCCTGAGGTTGTTAATATAGCCCAGGCATGCCTTGACTAAAGATCCTCTTTCCTCAACCTTCTTATTTTATCATTTATTTTATTTTTTTTGAAATTATAATATAATTATTTCATTTCCCCTTTCCCTCCAAATCTTGTATAAATTCATGATCTCTGTTTTTATTAATTGATGTTACATGTGAGTGTGCATGTGTGTGTGTGTGTGTGTGTGTGTGTGTGTGTGTAGGTATGTATACTCAGGTTCTAATAAAGTCTCAAGACATAGACAGAACATTGACAAGCTAATGACAAGAGTGTAATGCAAAGTAATCTCCAGTTGAGTTCCCAAGGAACCCTGGCACTGTCTGAAACTCACAAACCTAGTCTTTACTCTCTACATTTCTGTCAGTGCATCTTCTGAGCCTTCACCAAGAAATGCCCATTGCTTATATAATTCTAAGATTTTTTTTCTAGCCATTTTCTGCAAACTTCCTGGAACTCATTCTGCATTCCAATTTTATAAGGTGCTGAACTACATTGTGCAGCGCAGCCATGGCAACAGCTCCAATCACTGCCAATCTCCTGGGTTAACCAGATTTT
The DNA here is from genome assembly GCA_019843815.1 of Montemys delectorum. NCBI lineage: Eukaryota > Metazoa > Chordata > Mammalia > Rodentia > Muridae > Montemys > Montemys delectorum. Next base: position 15,885 of record JADRCD010147815.1, on the reverse strand, counting down.
TATTACTAATACAAAATCCCTGGTAAAGGTCAACTTAAAAGGAACAAGAGCTTATTTCAGTTCATGTTTTCAGAGTTTTAAGCCATAGTCACTTAATTACCCTTGCTTTACATTTGTGATGGCAAAGTAGATCATAGTGGGAATATGTGTAGGGGAAACCAGCTTATCTTATGGCAGCCAGGGAACAATGCCTTAATACATCATCAAGGACTTATTTCCATTATTCTATAACTTCAGAAAATTCCACAACCTCTCATTGAATCAACAGACTGGAGAAGCCCCAACCTTTAGACAACATTCAAGATATGTTATAAAATGATCTTCCTTTTTAAAATGTAATCCAAAGCAATTCATTAAACAGCACATTTCCATGATGTCTTAGTCAGGGTTTCTATTCCTGCACAAACATCATGACCATGAAGCAAGTTGGGGAGGAAAGGGTTTATTCAGCTTACTTCCACATGGCTGTTGATCACCGGTGGAAGTCAGGACTGGAACTCAAGCAGGTCAGGAAGCAGGAGCTGATGCAGAGACCATGGAGAGATGTTCCTCGTTGGCTTGCTTCCCCTGGCTTGCTCAGCCTGATCTCTTATAGAACTCAAGACTTCTGGCCCAGGGATGGCACCACCCACAAGGGGCCCTACCCCCTTGATCACTAATTGAAAAAATGCCCCACAGCTGGTTCTCGTGGAGGCACTTCCCCAACTGAAGCTCCCTTCTCTGTGATAACTCCAGCCTGTGTCAAGTTGACACACACAACCAGCCAGTACACATGGGCTCTGTATCAGCTCCTGCTTCTAGATTCCTCCCTTGAGTTTCTTCCCCGTGTTCCTTAGATGATGGATGACAAGCTATAAGATGAAATAAACCTGGGTGGTGGTGGCGCACGCCTTTAATCCCAGCACTTGGGAGGCAGAGGCAGGCGGATTTCTGAGTTCGAGGCCAGCCTGGTCTACAGAGTGAGTTCCAGGACAGCCAGAGCTATACAGAGAAACCCTGAAACCCTGTCTCGAAAAAAAAAAAACAAAAACAAACAAACAAACAAACAAACAAAAAGATGAAATAAACCAGAGAAGACCAACAGTGCACTGTGAAGCATGGAAAGGCAGACTATACTTAAACGATGACATCCACCCAATGCCAAGTGGGCAGAGAGAGTATCTAGATGATCACCAGTCAGTGCCACTGGGCCAGGGCAGGGCACAAGCCTGAGACACCTTATCAGTACAGTTTTGGATGGCCCAGCAGGGCAGATCACATATGAGACAACCTCTACCCATACTCCAGCCACACAGCTCAAATGGGGGTAGAGGACTCCTGATCCCATGCCTGAGATGACCGGAGACACCCACTTAGATGGTGTCAGAACTCAGACATCACTAAGATGAACAAGTAATTGGTGGATAAATAGCAGAGGAAGAAGAGCATAAGGAAGTATGCACAATGAAGAGAGGAAGAGCTGGAGACTTGGGGGTAGTATGAAACAGCCTGATGTGATGCCTAGTGATGCCTCCTAAGGCCACAGTGTGTTCCTGGCCTGTGCTGCCACCATGGGCCATCTCAGCAGCAGTTGTCTGTTACCACCAAAGGGAAGGCAGATGTCCCTGGTCTGGACTGCTGCCTGGGACCATGTTGATGTCTGAGGACTGAGCAGAATGGGCCCCATCCCTCATCTTGGCATGATGGGAGAAATGACCCCAAAGGTGTGAGAGCACAAGAACTGTCCATACCTCTCAGTGGCCACAGCACTCAGGAAAGCAGGCCCTGCACCTTGCCTGGGCAGCAGTAGAGGTGGTCCTGGTGGTGAGGGTGCAGAGGAGCTGGCCCCTACGGAGTGAGCATGAGATATCTGGCCCTACAATTTGTCTGATGTGTGGTATCTGGGAGAAAGTGGGATGCCCCCCTTCCCCACCTTTGTTGCTCACCACCTATGGTAGGCTGGAGTACTGGGCCTTATCCCTCACAGGTTGCAATACTCAGGAGAGAAGGCCCTGTATCTTGACTAGGCAGCACAGTGGAGCTGGCCCTGTTTTGGGGGGTTGTGGGTGAGTCAGCCCCAAGGGTTTAAGAGCAGTAGTTCTGGCCCCTTGAGAGCTGTGTCACTGATGAGCTATCTGGAGCAGTGATGGAGAGCTTGCCTTCATAGTGTAAGTGCTGGAGAGCTGATGGAGTCACCTGCTCAGATAATCTCTCAGGCCTATAGCCAGAGCTTTGAGTTGGCCCATCCTAATATCCACCCCATCTTTGAACTGTTGGAGCACGTGAAGGGGCCAGCCCTGCAAATTCAAAGCTGTAGTATCTCCATGATGCAAGGCAACAGCAGGCTATCCTAGAGGAGTCCCAGTGAGGTTTCAGAGTTGGTAGTGTAGCAGAAGTCAGAGGCCTTGAGCCAGACCAATGACTATTGCAATGAACATCTGCAAGCAAACAAGTATGGACAAAAGGGCATACTGTGGGACACACTGTCACACACTACAACTTGCATAATGAGATTTTTATGTCTTTGGGGGTGGGTTGTGAGGAAGAAAATGAGTATAAGGGGATGGGGAGATAAGGGGGTTGGGTGCATGATATGAAATTCACAAAGAACCAATAAAAACGTTTTCAAAAAGATGAAATAAACCTTTTCCTTCCCCTCACAATGTAATGCAAATTTATATATTTACCCTTATTGTTTAATTCTGCATTTTGTTGATCATTATCTAAAACTCAAATAAAGTAGACATTTATGAATAAGGAAACTGTTGAGGGAACAGACCGTTTTTTAGTGATTTCTCTGTGATTATACTAAAAACACCCGTTTTCCAGGTTTAGCACATTCCTTGGTTAATCTACTTCAATAAATGTAATTTTAAAAAGAATATATTTCTCAGTTCCCAGCATCTGAATCTAAGTGTATAGTAGATGTACTTGATTTAAAAAAAGGGAGATGCTTATTCTGAGATAAAAGAGATCCTCCACTGACAGCTATAATTATTATAGCTTGAAATATCTTGTCTTCAGCTGAAAGACAAGGGTTTCAATTATAAAGAAAAAAATTTAAAAATGTGACTCCTTCCTATGGTGACAATAAGATTTGACAAGTAGTACTTGCCCTTAGGCATTTCCTGATCCTGTTACTTTTCTCTTTAGAAATGGTTCAAAGAACTTGCTGTACAGAGAAACCACTGCAACAAATCTCTGACCTTTGTGTTTGCCCTAAATGTCCATTACAGCAAAAGCTTCTGAGACTTGTTATAAAAGAATAAGATAAAACTGCATCAAAGTGTTTATGTTGGCTATGTTGTAAGGCAGCTTTCATTAAGTAATGTTAGACTGTGTGAGAGAGTAATCCAATGCCTTCATTTGTTCCTGTGATAAAAATGTCAGAAGTCATCCTCATTGCCCTAATGAACCAAGAGGAAGACCCTCAAAAGTGATATTCTCAGAGCTTGGTTTGTGGCTGCATCTTTTAGGACAAAGGGCACAGAATTTATGAAGTTTGGTGCAACCTTCTAATCTGTTAAGAGTGCCAGTGTGGGTAGATTTCTGAAAGACTTCCTTTTGATGGGGTCTCTTTCTAATTGATATAATGATGTGATTGTGTTCTTCCCCCATTTAAAAATGTCCAGTGACCTCCCTATAGTACCATAAATCAAAATAGGAAAATAAGCTTCTAATTCTTAAAAGGATGTACATAATAGGATTCTGTCTCTTAGAATATTTCTCTACAAATATACATTTAATGCATACACCAGACATTTATTTTTCTGCTTAAGCAAATGGGGTTATTTGACTTTGTATAGTGTTCAAAAAGTTTGCTAGTGTGTGTGTGTGTGTGTGTGTGTATGTGTGTGTGTGTGTGTGTGTGTGTGTGAGAGAGAGAGAGAGAGAGAGAGAGAGAGAGAGAGAGAAAGAAAGAGAGAGATCCAAATTAACAATGTTGAGATGTTCTTTATATTTTCTTCTTTCTCTCTCTCCTTTCTTTCTTTCTTTCTTTCTTTCTTTCTTTCTTTCTTTCTTTCTTTCTTTCTTTCTTTCTTTCTTTCTTCCTTCCTTCCTTCCTTCCTTTCTTTCTTTCTTTCTTTCTTTCTTTCTTTCTTTCTTTCTTTCTTTTTTTCTCTCTCTCTTCTTTTCTTTTCTTTCCTTTTCTTTTCCTTCTTTCTTATTTATCAAACTGGAATTAAGTGCAACCGAAGGGTTATTCCCAGGGTCCAGTGGGTTATGACCTGTCTGTGAAACCAGTGCAAACATCACTTCTTACTCTTAGCAATGAAGGAAAAGGAAGAACAAAAGGCCTGAAACTCAGCAACAAGATGAAGCAGAGTGTGAGCAGACTGGGAAGAGAGTGATGTCCACTTTCCAAGGCAAGCATTATCTAAGGCCAGTGTCTCAGATGGAGAAAGACCAGGCAGACCCTAACAGTCCTACAGGTGCAGGAAAGTGGTTGTAGGTGATCAATGTATATTACACTCAAATATTTGAGATGACTGACTCCCTGGTTATTCTATCTATGTAAAAGAAAGACCTGGGGATCTACTTCAGACTCCTGTCACTTGCTGGTGGGAAAACAAACAGCTGTCTTGTCTTTGTATTATTATAGCCCCTGCCATAGCTCCAGCCAACAGCTTATAAGGGCAAAAGGGAACTCATCCCATTCTCAAACATATAACTCTCCCAATATTCTCAAATCAGATTTAAACTCTATCCCTCAGTCCCCTTGTATAATGGGGAGTCTGTTTCTGTGTGCTTTGCTGAATATGTGGGCTCTTGTTTTTGAAATGACCTGGCTGACTGCAGAGACCTAGCTTTTCCTGCCTTTTCACTCTTTCAATCAGTGATGGGGAGGGCAGCATTCCTGCAGTGCTAGACCACATTATCCTGAAGCCATCACCTCTAGGATCCTTAAGTGTGGTGTTATTGTGGAATGCTGTCTTCTGAGCATAACATAGCCATTCTCATCTTAAAACAGATAAGACTACCTACAAGAGGCCTGTACAAGACCGGGCCTGTGAACATTCTCATGGAAGAAAGGAATTGGGAAGTTTGTTATCCCTCACCCCAGAGTTCTAGCTACTCAAGACTTCTAGGTATCTGACTCCCAATACCCAGCTTGCATGTCATCCTGCCTAGGTGTACATGACTTGGGGAAGTGCTGGAGTTTATATGAGGTAAAAGTTTAACTGAATGGAATTCCATGTACCCAGTTATCAGAAGTGTATCATCTACAGAGGGCAGTGAGTTGGGGGTGGGACTTTATGATCCAGTGGATTGTGGTCACCCACGCTGTTATAAATAAACCCTCACATCCATTATTCCATAAGTAAGCCTGAAAAGCTCATCATCAGTGTATTAGTTATTTTTCTTTTGCGGTCATAAAATACCTTGACCAAGGTAACTTACAGAAGGAAGACTTCATTTGGGCTCATGGTTCCATAAGTTTACAGGAGATGATGGTGGACCAGAGGTAGCAGGCAGCAGGTGATTGAAGCAGCAGCTGACAGCTCACACCTCTAACTGCAAGCATGAAGTAGACAGAACAGTGGGGAAGCATTTAGTGGAAAAAAGACAGCATTTTCAACAAATGGTGCTGGCTCAACTGTCATCTAGCATGTAGAGGAATGAAAATTGATCCATTCCTATCTACTTGTACAAAGCTCAAGTCCAAGTGGATCAAGGACCTCCACATAAAACCAGATACACTGAAACTAATAGAAAAGAAAGTGGGGAAGAGCCTCGAGCATATAGGCACAGGGGAAATTTTCCTGAACAGAATGCCAATAGCTTGTGCTCTAAGATCAAGAACTGACAAATGGGACCTCATGAAATTGCAAAGCTCATGTAAGACAAAAGGCACTGTCAATAGGACAAAACAGCAACCAACAAATTGGGAAAAGATCTTTACCCATCCTATATCTGATAGAGGGCTAATATCCAATATATACAAAGAACTCAAGAAGTTAGACTCCAGAGAGCCAAATAACCCTATTAAAAATGGGGTATAGAGCTAAACAAAGAATTCTCAACTGATGAATACCTAATGGCTGAGAAGCACCTAAAGAAATGTTCAACATCCTAAGTCATCAGGGAAATGCAAATCAAAACAACTCTGAGATTCCACCTCACACCAGTCAGAATGGCTGGATAAAAAATTCAGGTGACAGCAGATGCTGGAGAGGATGTAGAGAAAGAGGAACACTCTTCCATTGCTGGTGGGACTGCAAGCTGGTACAACTAACCACTCTGGAAATCAGTTTGGCGGTTCCTCCGGAAATTAGACATAGTTCTACCGGAGGACCTAGCTATACCACTCCTGGTCATATATCCAGAAGATGCTCCAACATGTAGTAAGGACACATGCTCCACCACATTCATAGCAGCCTTATTTATAATAGCCAGAAACTGGAAACAACCCAGATGTCCCTCAACAGAGGAATGGATACAGAAATTGTGGTACATCTACACAATGGAGTACTACTCAGCTATTAAAAACAATGAATTTATGAAATTCTTGGGGAAATGGATGAATCTGGAGAATATCATCCTGAGTGAGGTAACCCAATTACAAAAGAACACACATGGTATGCATTCTCTGATAGGTGGATATTAGCCCAGAAGATCGGAATACACAAAGTACAAACCACAAACCACAAGAAACTAAAGAAGAAGGAAGACCAAAGTGTGGATACTTCATTTCTTCTTAAAAGGGGAAACAAAATACCCATGGAAGGAGTTGTAGAGACTAACATGGAACAGAGATTAAAGGAAGGACAATTCAGAGACTGCTCCACCTGGGAATCCTTCCCATATTCAATCATCAAATCTAGACACTATTGTGGATGCCAGCAAGTGCTGGCTGACAGGAGCCTGATATAGCTGTCTCCTGAGAGGTTCTGACAGTCCCTGACTAATACAGAAGTAGAGGCTCACAGCCATCCATTGGACTGAGTACAGGGTCCCCAAGGAAGGAGCTAGAGGTCCCAAGGAGCTAAAGGGTTTACAGCCCCATAGGACGAACAACAATATGAACTAACTAGTACCCTCACAGCTCCCAGGGACTAAAACTCCAACCAAAGAGTACTCATGGCTCCAGCAGCATGTGTATAGCAGAAGATGGCCAAGTCAGTCATGAATGGGAGGAGAGGCCCTTGGCCCTGTAAAGATTCTATGATCCAGTGTAGGGGAATGCCAGGGCCAGTAAGAGGGAGGGGGTAGGATAGTGAACAGGGGGAGGAGGGAGGGAACAGGAGTTTGTTATAGTTTTTGTTTTTTTATTCTATTTTCTTTCCTTTTTTTTTTTTTTTTTTTTTTGGTAGGGAACCTGGGAAAGGAGATATTGTAAATAAAGAAAACATCTAATAAAAAAAAAGGAATCTAATGTAATGGTTTTTAGCAAGGCAGAGGGAGAGGATGCGAGAGAAAGACAAGCTTGCCAAGGTGTAATGCTCACTATGCTCGAGTTGGCCAGAATCCCTCCACTTACCACAGTAACTTCATCCAGCTCCACAAAGAACTCCATCGAACATTTGAGTTTGTGCAGTTTATGCAGGCCACTATCACTCAAACAGATAGGCTTTTCTCTCCCTTTGGTGATGAAGACGTAGGCCATGTCAGACCAGACAAAAAGCAGATAAAGGCAAGTTTATTAGGCAGGTTCAACAGTCTCAAAGAATGCGACTGAGGGAGTTGCATATCCCGGTTTGGGCATAGAAGTGTTGTAGACTGTAGGCAGACAGTAATGACGTATCAGCCATAAGTTGGGTTTGTGTCCAAGTATGGACAAGAGCTGAGCACTTAGGCAGGGATTTGAACGGCTGCCAGCATCAGGAGAGGAGGTTGCAGCTGCCAAGGATGTAGAACTGGGTTCTTGGAGTCTTTTCTTTGTTCAGAGTTTTTCAGTGCAGTTGGGGTAGGGGGAAGGAGGGGACAAGGTTTCCCAGCTTATGCAGGGATGAGCATGGGGTCCAGGCTAAGACAAACCCCCCACGATCAAGCTGGACAGAGATGACATTGTTTCTTCGGTCAGCTCTTCATGGCCAATCTGTAGTTAAAAAAATTTCCCCCCACAGGGAAAGCTCAGGTAGTGGTCTGAGGATAAGAGTAGGAGACTGAAGCATCTAGATTAACATTTGAAAGAAAAGAGGGGTCAAAGCCCTAGAGGATCCTGACCCTGAAGGCTCAAGCCTTAGGAGCGTTTGCCCTTTCTTTTGTTTCTTTTTTCCATCTCTAACCTTGTGTCTCTGGTGTGGTCCTTTCTACTGGGACACAAGAGCCTAGAGTGGAGTACAACCTGACCCCAGATTGACAGTGGGGTTACTAGGTATCTCCTTTTTATTCTTTCTCTTTTTTGGATAACAAAATAACAAAAACAAAAACCCAGTAAGGATAACAACAAACCTAAGAAGGCTTTGGCTGATGTTCTGGGATTTCTCCAGGTTTCTGGGACCTCCGAGACTAGCTTAACAGGAATGACTTTCTCCTGTCTTTATCTGACAGCTACTGAGATTTTCAGCTCCTTTTCCTAGTGCTATTCTTTCAAATTCTAATAAAATTTGTTCACAAGCTTTCTTCTGAATATGTTTTTAAATATTCTTATTAATAAGACTAAGAACCCTGAAAGGAAACATTGTTGTCCCTAGGAACATCACAGCAAGTACTAACAAAGTAATGAAAGGTAAGTTAAACTAAATCGAATTCAGCCTGAGGTTGTTTCTGTATTTTGTATTTTGAGTTCCTGTGTAACAAACTGCAACTGGATTTTGTAGCTCCCTAACTGACATTCTAGTTTAGGAATTCATTTAATCATTTTTTGTTTGTATATTGGCTTGTTTGTATTTGTTTTTCAAAATAGTTTTCTCTGTATAACCCTGGCTGTCCTGGAACTCATCTTGTAGACCAGGTTGGCCTTGAACTCAGAGATCTACCTACCTCTGCCTCCCAAGTGCTGGGAGTATGCATAATGGTAATTTTAATATAAATGAATGCAGTTAATTAATAGGCAGCTGGCTTTTCTTTTCTTTTCTTTTTTTTTTTTTCTTTTTTTTTTTTTTTTATCCTAGCTAGTTCCCCAGTAAGAACACAGAAAGACCAAGATTTAGTGTTGAGCTTAAGGTAGCCATGGAATGACAACTGATCAGATCACATTCAAAAGAGATGAATGCAGAACTCTAGCCATACAAACTATATGCCCACTTAAGCTTTCTGTTTACAAACACAGCCTGTTCATGATATATCTCTTCTGAACTAAGGGATGCGTGTTTCGCAAACTGCTCTTTGCTGAGACTTAGGTTTTACATAAGAAGAAAAAGCAAAACTATGAAGAATGATATTTTAGATGCAAACTCTAGAGCCAACTAATACTTAGTGTAATAGAAGATTCAAATATGACTCTCATATCCTTTAAAAATAGATAATTAACTATAAATTGAAGTAAAGAAAAACTTTATAACTTTCCATTTAGGGGGGAAAATTTATACACTTTGAACAATTTGAATTTGAGGTCCCATTAGGACTTCCAGGATAAAGAAAAGGTAGTTTACATTTACTGTGTAGCAGTTTCCTCTGAGTTGAAATATTTCATGGTAGAATGAAGCTCAGTAAGACTGAGGAAGTAAACAGTTCACCAGCTTCAGGAAGTTCCTGAAACTGACCAAATGCACAGGGCCATCACTCTCTGAGGTTGAATAGTAGTAAGGACTACTGAAGAGACCAAGACCAGCCTAGCTACCTGGAAGAGATTCTTGAACATGTAGAGCTACTTGCAAGTTGTGCAGAGTTCCAGCCTTCCAGCTTTCAGGAGCCTTCATTCATGCTGGGGTCAGCTTCATCGGCTTCTTAGTAGCTTTTACAGTGACTCTCTACCTGTACCTCAGTAAGTAGATCCAACAAAACTTATTAAATCATCAAGTTGGGTTTGAATGGTATCCTTACTTTGGTCATTCATCATTTCACATCTGTGGTGAGTATACATTTATTCATGTCTCTCCAAGAATATTGTCACACACCTCTATCCCATCGACTAATGGAGGAATGTTATGACTTTTACCATTTCTGTAACAAAATATTTCTTTAAACATAAAATAGAAAAGGATTTATTTCATAGATTAAAAAGTTCTAGTTCATCATGGTGGAGCTAACATGTAGAATAACTAACCTACTTTAATGTGTAAGGTAGCTTAGTTAGTAAGGTAGCTAAGTTAGTGCACTAAGTTATGGCACCTTTTCTGACACACCAGAAGCAGAAAGGAGATGTAATGTAAATAGTATAGGGAAAGATAGAGCCACCAAGGACATACTCCTAGTGACCTATTACTTCCAACCAGGTCCTCATCTTCGATATTTCCTCCACATCCCCAAAACCTATACAGATTTTGAATCTATCATAGACTAATTCATTTATAAAGTCAGAACTTTTAACACTTCACAAATACACCCAGCACTTGCTCTACTATACTTTATATATTTTTAGACAATCCAACCAAGACGAACTATCCCAGAAGGCAATGTTATTTTGACACTAAGTGGTTACAACGAGACATTAGATGGATAAATTAGAGATGACATTAGGACTGGGCTCGCATAGCGGTGCTACTCTAAGCAGGATGACAAGAAAACAGAAGCAGGAACACTGAACAAAGGAAGTAGCTAACTGATACAGTAAGTTCTCAGAGGACAGAGGGCTCAGGGGAAGAGGGGAGGGGAGGTTGGCTAATAGTAAAAAGAAGCGGCATTTCAAGAATTTGTTGTGGAAAGACAATTTTATTAATTTATTTATGGGGTGTGTGTGTGTGTGTGTGTGTGTGTGTGTGTGCGTGCGTGTGTGTGTGTGTGTGTGTATAAATATGTAAGATTCCTTTTGTTAGCCAGTTGAAAATACATATCAAACTCCCTAAATAAGCAGGCAGGAGATTTCTCTATTGGTGACAGAATCTATTAGCAGGTACATGTGTGATCTAGCTCTAATCTTTAACTACAAGGAAAGTGGGATGAAAAATGAAAGGTATTGTCTTAGGGTTACTGCTGTTGCTGTTGTTGATGATGATGACGATGATAATGATGATGAACACTATGATGAAAAGCAACTTGAGGAGAAAAGGTTTTATTTGGCTTACATACCTCCAGACACAGAGAGAGAAGTCGATGCAGGAATTCAAACTGTGTAGGGAATCTGGAGGCAGGAGCTGTTGCAGAGGCTATGGAGGAGTGAGTAGTGTTTACAGCGTCAGTTCTTAAGGAATCCAGGACTACAAGGCCAGAGTGGACACCACCCAAACTAAACTGGGCCTTCCCCACTACTCAGTAATTAAGAAAATGCCCTACAGGTTTGTCTACAGGAGAGGCATTTTCTGCATTGAAGCTCCCTCCTCTCACATGACTTTAGCTTGTGTTGAATTGACTGACACACAACTAGACAGTATAGACACTATCCAGAAGAGAGAGGGTGAAGAACAAAGGATGTATCCCCAAATACGTTCACATGGACCACTGAGGAAACTTCTATAGAAAGCTCTGTTACAAGGGAAACATTTGGAATAAATGTAGGAACCAGGCCTAGAGTGTAGTCTCTCATGAGCTCAAATAGACTCAAATGCTATTTCATGCCCTATGGCATGTCTCCAAGTGAAATGAAAACATTGACTCTAACCTCTAAAGTCTGAACACACAGATATATATATACATATACATATATATAATAATAAAGTTAAATCACATGGATACATAGCAAATAATACATTTAAGAGAAATGCTTAACCAACTGCTTGTCTGGTTGAATTTTCATGGAATACCAATGAATTTTGTTAAATGGAAGGACAATTAGGAACCATTTATTTGCCTTTTAATTTAGCGTAAGCACAAGAGAAAACGCATTGTCGTTTGATAATTGCCTAATATTTATTTTCCAAGTCAAATTTTTAATTTAAGTGGTAACCAGTTTGTTCTGTGTTTGACTGAGATAGAATACCTATTTTTAGAGACACCAATTAAGATTTGCTCCTGTGCTGCATAGGTTTGAGTTTTTCCCTGCTCTGATTAACAAATAGTAAAAGTGAAAGTGCCACTTATTTGAACAGGAGAAGTTTGACTTAAGAGAGGAAGCCAGTACTTACTCATTGAATAGCCTAAAAACTAATTGATCTTTTGTTAGAAGATCTGAGGAACAAAGTACTTTTATTGGAGAGACAGACTGATTAAAGATAAGCGAGTCACAAAGTTTATAGCTTGGTTTCTTGTCACACAATATATTTTTGAAGAGGAAGAATTTCTAATTTAAAAAAATCTAATTTTTGTATCTTTCTAAATTACTTTTCTATCCTAGAAGTGAATATAAACTGTCATATTTGAATTATTATTACATTGTCTGTGTTGACTTGAGTTTTTATAGAAATATTTTATAGTTATCAAAATAACTAGCATTTTAAATGTCTTTACAATATGTCAAAACTAAAGGACTTTTTTTTTTCTTCAGTCAATACCTTACTGTGGGTCACCTGGGAGAAGGTGCAATTTTGTGTCTGGGGAAACAATATTTTCTAGGCATGAGCTTTCGCTTGGTCATAATTGTTCTCTGGGGGACATCGGAATATTCTAACTAAAAGCTTCCCTGATGTGGGGTTAGTTGGTCCAGAAGCTGAAAAACATGAATGTAAACACCAAGTCTGAAAAAATAAGCAGAAGAAAAAATGAACTAACCTCACAGGAAAGAGGAAAGCCTGGAGCAGCTTGGAGTCTGATTGAAGAGCCGATATAATGAAAATGACTCTGCTTTTATTGGTCCCTGCAGGGCATGATCATGTGGTGGGAAATCCTGCTTGAAGTCTAAGGAGGAGAAGAACTAAGGGATAATTGAATCACCCTTGATAATAGCTTTAGAAAACCGGAATAGATCTTTCTCATATAGCCATTTAAAAATACCAGTCTCAGCTGGGCAGTGGTGGCGCACGCCTTTAATTTAATCCCAGCACTTGGGAGGCAGAGGCAGGCGGATTTCTGAGTTCGAGGCCACCCTGGTCTACAGAGCGAGTTCCAGGACAGCCAGGGCTACACAAAGAAGCCCTGTCTCAAAACAAAACAAACAAACAAACAAACAAGACCAGTCTCTTTTTGATGATGGAGGACTCAATGTTAATTGTCCCCTATCTAGTCATTTCATTTATTAGTTCTTAATAAAACCAAAGACCTGTCACATTATCAAATTTGTATGAAGGGCTCCTACCAGGCACTGAAGTCACTGCCTTTTTGAGCTCTAAATGAAGAATGAACAGTCTCCTAGACCCTTTGCAGCGAGAATTGTGCCTTCTGTCAAGGAGCTTATTTTATGAAAACATCTGCTCAGGAAAATGCTATTTCTTTTGCCAGGCATCCCTATCCCTCCATTTCCAGGCCTGTGATGGGTTTCAAACCATAATACTCCAAATATCTTAAGTTGAAGGACTTTGAGACAATTTCAAAAGCAAGAAGTTGCCCTTTTTCTGTTGAAGGCACTCACAAAGTCTTCTGGAGCAAGTGGCTGTCACCACTCCCAAGAGAAAAGAATATCCTTCCCATGAGGTGAGCCAACATGATCAACCAATCAGGTTGATTTCCCTTAGTTTATGACCAATGGACCATCTTCTTTCATGGTATCTCGGGCCTCCAGAAGTGTCTACTCCACAATTGTCTTTTATGCAAGATTACTGTTTCAAAGCTTGAAGAGGGTTCTAATCAAACTCCTGGATGGGTGACATTATTTCACTTCTCATATCCCTATGGTTTTTCTTGTTCCTCTACCCAGACGAATTAGGGATCCAATGAAGATTTCCTATGCTGAGAGATGAGGATTACCAAAGCTGTTGGCTGCAAGGGAACAAACTTACTGCAAGACTTCTAACCTTTTAATCTACTCAAGTATGAGGCAGGATTTCTTTAAAATATATTTTATTTATTTACTGAATGACTAGTAAATATGTGTGTGGGGGGGTCTTTGTGTGTGTGTGTGTGTGTGTGTGTGTGTGTGTATGAAAGAGGGTGGCATTCACACTCATGCACATATGCTGTGGCATGTATATGGTCTGACATATTCATGCACATATGCTGCAGCATTATGGTTTGACACACTCATGCATATATGTTATAACATGTATGGCCTGACACAGTCATGTACATATGCTATGGCATGTATGGTCTGACACACTCATGCATATGTGTTATAGCATGTATGTGGTCTGACACACTCAGGCACATATACTGTGGTGAGTGTACAGTGTGGGGATAACTGATGGAAGTCTATTAATTTGTTTTACCAAAGCACTGACACTGAGACTTTTGTGAGAGAGCTTCCTGACCATCTGAGGTCTCTGTCTCCTGGAGTGAGGCGAACACTGCTCTTCTGCATTAACAATGAGGCTCATCAACCTCAAAGGGTTGAATCTTTTTTGACAGATCTCTATAACTAAATCTCATGGGTTTTAAAAAGTAAACTGAAAATCTAGACTACTCATTGCATGGATTTCCTGAAGACCACTGTCTATCACATGTGCTCAGTGTACTTGGGTGACCTTGCATGTTATGTGCACATTCCTGGAAAACTTTAGAAAGAGAGGCAGCAGAGGGAAGAACTCAAACACCAAGCTGGAGTAATAGATGGATACCACCAATAAGAAACAGTTACCACCAGTAAGAAACAGTTACCACTAATAAGAGACAGTTACCACTAATAAGAGACAGTTACCACTAATTCTCTGCAAGCTATTACTCCACAACATTCGTTCATCACTTGGTGCTTAGATACCTATAGGCCGTATAAATCTCCAGCTCATCTACAAAGAAGCATTTATATAAAAATAATAGCCAACATATAGCCAGTCAGATTTAAAGCAGGTTTCATGGGATGGTTATTATGTTGTACACAAAGAATATCCTTTCATTTTAATTTCTGGGAGATGTATTGGGGGAAGCAAAGACAAATGCATGTGCTACATTTGTCACATTTAACTGAAAATGCTGTTGACATTTTACAGAATCAAGTCCTCATGGAGATTTGTAGTCTGGTCACTGTGTGTCTTGTCACCAGGACACCTGTCTGGACAGCTAAAGTAAATTATTGATTGCTTTCTGAACACAGCAGGAAGCATTGGGATTTCCTGCCTTAGCTTTCTTTGCATCAATTTCTTGGAATGCCCTCTTCACATCTCTCACCTGTCTGCCCAGTAAGGAACACAAATGTCACCTTCTCTAAGTTTTTCCCAACTCCACCTTCTACAAGAACTAACAGAATCCAGAATTTTCTTAATTCAGTGCCTCCCTGACCATCAATGGAAGCCATATCATTCATCAGACTTTGTAATATCAAGCTCCAAGTTCGAAACGTCCCTTAGAACTAAAAAGATACTTAGGAAATGAATAGAAAAAGGGGACAAAGTACCTCCCCCTTCGTAATAATTAATAATTTCACAATTTCATATACTAGATCAATATGTTTCCTCCCCCGTGAGACTTGAAGACTAGGCCTCTGCTAGATAAGTTATAGGGAGGAGGCCTCAACCTGTGTGGGGCAGAGGCACTTGGCTATCTGGAGATCTTGGTTACATCTGTGGCTCTGATGTCTCGCTGTGGAGAACTGGGTAAGATGCGTCTTCTCAGCTTTCGTTTGTCTTATCTTCAGAGCTAGATTTGATTTATCAAATCTCCCCCAGGGGCTGGTATCTTACAGACTTGACTTTCACTACGTCTAAAACGAATTTATATGCTACTAAAACCAACCAATTTAGATGCTCTTGAGTTCCCAATTTAAGACCACAGCATAAATTGCATTTTAATACATATTAAACAGAAATTGTACTACATTTGTTTACTTTGTATTCAAAATTTAAAATGACAGTTTACACAAAAAGCATTACACACACACACACACACACACACACACACACA